>JAQZBX010009400.1:0-46186 GCA_029593785.1 Cabassous unicinctus
ACAATGTATATCAGTGAAATTCAATGTTATTAAATATGGCATATGGATGTTTAGCACGTGGCCATATGTTTCTCACAAAATGTAACTTACAATCTGAGTTCTATAACTGAACAACACACATCATTGCAATAATTTCTTTCCAGCAACAGTCCATATCCCATTTCTTTCTCAGAGGGTCTGCTTTCATTTCTATTTCCACCCAAGTTTCACTTGTCTCTAGCAACACCTCTTTTTTTTTTAACATAACCTGGAAATATGGGGTGTTATCCTGAGGCTGAAATATTCCATATTTTCTTCCATGAAACTCTGATTGGCAACAGTCAGTGATTGTCTCTTTTTTCCAACTCTAGCCTTGAGCCAGGATCAAAATATTCATGAATAATTTGCAAATAATTAAATTCATTGGTTTTTGTTCATATTTACAGGAGCAAAGTAATTTTGGTCTCCTTATGGATTAGATTATCCCTGAGGTTATAATTTAAGCAGTTTCATTTTTAGATTTGATTCCTTTGAATGTGAGGACTGATAGGACTTTGAGCAGCACAGGGTCTGTGTTTTCTCTGTAAATAAAAGCCTACAAAATTTCAACAAGTCAACCCTTGTATGCCACACAGAGAGACTGATGACAAACCACATTATTTCCCCCTAACACAACAGTCCACAATCACAAAGGTACATTCCCAAAATATTGATCTACTTTTTCTCCAAACCTTCTGAGATGTGAGATGAGTCAGTTATCTCTAGAAATATCTCAGCCTTTACACACAAAAGTTTATCAGTGTAAACTATTATTTTTAAAAATTCTCCAGTAGGGAGAAAACTTTCCAATTAAAACTTCACTATTTCACTATGTTGCTTGAGCAAAAGCAAAGATAATACAGATGGTCATCTGGCTACCTGAATAAACACAATTACACGCACACATACACATTAGTATTGTGCATCTTCAGAATCACACATAGAAAAAAACAAAAGCAAGTACAGAGAGTTAAAGAGATAAGTGTAGATATGTAGATAACTACAAAAGGCATAACTTTGTATGTCACAGATGATCAAGTTTGACAAGGATCTTATGTCTCCTCTTCTATAGCAGTGTTGTAACTTGTGTCATCAGACTTAACCATCTGCAATTATGTATTCTGCCTTGACAGAATTTGTTGATAAAATGATATGCACTCTCATCAGGTCATTAGACCTCCACTCAGCCTGCATATTCACAGATTCAACCAATGCTTTTATAGATTGACACCTATAACTAGTGTACAATTTAAAAAATATTCTCTGAGGTCCTTGGCATCTGTTCTTTTCTATGCTTCTAAAATAAAACAAATGATTCCTCTTGGAAAATTAGTACATTGGAGTTCTGGTAATATATTTCTGTTAATATTTACCTTTGGAGTGGCTTTAGCCTTCAGGGCATTTCTTACAGAAATCATCATGTCCACTGTCCTACAGGGTCCCAAAATTTCCAGTTTATGAACTCTTCTTTTAAGTTCAGGTATTTTCATCAAAAGTTGATGAGGTAACACAACAGTTAATTTAATGTTCTAGCATGGATTTCTGAATCAGCACAGTTAAATCTGAGGAAAGAAGAACACTGAAGAAGTATACTAAAATAGGGGCAAGATGGTCTGAGTAGGGAAAAGACGGTTAGGTAACTGGAAAAAAGTTAGAGTTGGGAAGTTGATGGGTCAAGAAGAGATACACAGAGAGATGGAGAGAAGATGGGAGACAAAGACATAGATGATAACAACTCTGTGTGTGTGTGTGTGTTGGATCTTAGTGAGGAAATGGCAGGTATTAACATCTATAGCATTTTGTGCCTAGCAAGGATTCTGAAACAAATATAGAAAAGCTTAAAAAACGTTTACATACTTTTCTCTCTTGCCCAGTCTTGGTCTATTAGGTAGAATTAGACCTTTACCATAAACAAACAGATCACAAAATTATTATTGTTATTCTTGGTTGTAACTATTATGATTGGGGTAGAAATGTGTCCCTATGGTCTATTACATTTCTTGAGTTCATTCTAAATGAATATTTCCTAGAATGTCTTTTCCTGCAATATTTTTTAAATTAACTGCAAGCTTTACAGAACCTCCTGTCTCATATTTTCTTTGTGTAACACCATTTTGAATTTGTTGAGGAAAGTCTTATAGTCCACAGAAAACTAAAAATATTAAATGCATAAGAAAGCATATGATATTTTTGCTTAGGCTCATCTTGTTTTATACACCCATGGGGGCAGTAGCAGTAAGATCATGAACTTTGGAGCCCCACTGCATGGCTTTTAATCTGGAATTCACCATTTACTAATATTGCTTTTGGCAAGTGATGTGATCTCCATGTATCTCAGTTTTCTTAAATATAAAGGTTGATGATGATAATACCTACATCACAGAAACTGCTATTATGATTAACTGGGTTAATATTTATAAATTGTTTTCCACAGTGCCTAAAACATAGAAGGGGCTACCTAAGGGTTTGCTAAATAAACTGCATCATTCACTAGGCCCCAGAGCTAGACCCTAGAAACCTGGCAGTTCTTTCTAAACACTTTCTTCTAAATTACTTCCAAATCGAATCATTCCCATCGATCCTTCTCTTCTCCATTTCTCAGCTATTGCTTAGTTCATTTCTTACTTGTACCATTAAAACACCTAATAGATGTTTCTGTCTCCAGCCTCATCCACACAAATCTCTATCCATCCCATCACCGGCATTATGCTTTTACAAGAACTGTATAACTAGATCTCTTCCAATTATGAGTGATGGTATATCAATGGACTTTTCCTTACCATCCCCTTTGGGCACAGTGAAGCCCTTGTTCCTTAAAATAAGACTTTTGGACTAAAGGGGATCTCCTCTCCCTATGTTCATGACATTTAACAAAAAATTCCACCCTCTCGCATGTACTGGACTTTTATAGCCCTTTCCCACTCTTGGGAGAAGGGATGACTACATTGGTTGGTGAGCTGACAAGGGTCACTGCAGCTGTGTGTTCTAGCTCCTTCTCTGACTGAAGACTGTATACACTCTCCTTTACTCCATCGATTAAATGTGCCAAGGTCTCTCTGGGAGTTCTGCTCTTCTCGGTTTGCTCTCTTTTTGTATGCGTGAGTTACGTTCACAGGGAAAGATGTTGGAAACTAATACTCACCTCCACTTTAGGTTGAATTCTGCAATCTGGTTTTGCCCTAATATTTGGAGCTCTATCTGATAGCTGAGTCTATTTCTCAATCACTTCAGAATCCAAGAGAAGTGGTCACTGGTGTGCTTAATTGGATATCACTAGACAATCAATATTAATGAGATTTGCCAACTATTTTATGAGAACTTTTGTTTACTAAGGAAGTTATAGCAGGAAATCTTGCTTTCTACTTAAAACTGATTGCCTTCTTTTAGTTGTGGGTTTTCCAACATCAGCACTATTGACATTTTGGGCTGGAAAATTCTTTGTTGTGTGGGACTATCCTGTGTATTGTAAGAAGTTTAGCAGCACCCTTGGCCTCCACCTACTAGATGCCAGTAACAATCCTTCAGATGTGACCATCAAAAATGCCTCCAGGCATTGCCAAATGTCACCTGTGGGACAAATCACATTGCTAGAGTACCCTTGCTGGGGAACTACAAGAGAAAGTAGAAACAAGCAGAGAACGTGTAGTAATGAAAGAAATGCGAGAAGACTGCAGATTCTCTTAGGCAACAGACCTCTTTTGACTTCAGATGAGAGGGTAATCTCAAATGTTCCCAGAAGTCGCTGGGAGCATATTCTCTTTTCAGGCTGGGAAAGGAACTACAAGTGTCCCATCATTCCTGGAGATTGTCTTATAACATGAAAGGTATGTGAATTTGTGCAGTTAGCCTTCTTAATAATGCCTTCTTTAACTTGGGTAATTCCAGATTCATCCATCGTTGAATGGCCTTGGCAAGTTTACTAAGCCTCATCGATAAAATGGGTGTTGTAATAGTTACCTTCATCCAATTGCTTTTGTGAGATTAAAAGACACAATGCAGGCAAAGCCCTCAGCTAAGTACCTTGGCACATGGAAAGCATTTACTATCGGCTATTATTCTTACTATTGTGTGAAGAGATACCCCACACAATGCAGGTCCAGAAGAACTGACAAAGGTGACTGGATGCCAGGCCCTCATAAATAGTACTGCAATGCCCAAAATCCAGTAGGCACATGAATTTTGGCCAAAATAATTACGTAGTCTTTACTGCTAAACAAATAACTTCCACAGAAAGTCATCCTTCAAGGTACCAGGTATTTTCAACTTACATTCACTGGGAAAGCTGACACACATGAAAGCGATATAGAAACTGAAGGGCAGAGTGGATATCCATTAGGTCTAAATTAGTGCTTCTCACCCGGGGGCTCTTTTGCCCCATAGTGGCTATTTAGCGAATGTCTGCAGACATTTTTTGCTTGTCACAGAGGGTGGAGTGTTACTGGTATCTAGTGGGTGAAGACCAGGGATGCTGAATGACCCCACAACAAAGAATTCTCTAGCCCCAAACATCAATAATGCCGAGTTGAGAAACACTAGTCTAGTATTAGTGTGAATCTCTCAGGCACCGATATATAGTCTCCAGGAAGTCCTATTATGAGTTCTGTTACATCACTGTCATTCAATATTTTTCCAGCCTCACTTATTTGTTATTCAGGGAAGACTATGAATATTAAGTTCCCAGCTAGATATACAATATCCAGAATAATCACGCTCAGCTCTTTGTGACCTTCAGATACATCTCTCATTTTTAATACTTTCTCAAAATTATTTTGTCCAATTTTCCAATAATTCAAGGAATGGGTTAATGTGCAGGCACTGCACATATTTCAGTCCAAAAATTTGTATTTGTTTTTTCCCTGACATTGCCTCATGACTACTGTGCTCAGATATTTGAGCCCCACATTGTAAACCAAGCATGCATACCTTTTAAAGGATGGTGTGCCTATGATTTAACATTTTTCAAAAATTGAAACTCTCTTTTGTCCACTGTTGTCTAATCTGGAATTCCATGCACAGACTGTCTTGTTAAAGTGGAGGGATTTATAGGAAAGGCGATGGAACAAATTTCCTACTGAAACTTCCGGGGGAATTCTGACCGGAGTTGAAGGAAGGGAAAAGTCTATGTTGTGCTTCTCCCCCCACCTCCCCCCACCTCAACACCCCTGAAAAGGAGGGAGACAAGAAAGCAATAAAGTAAAAGGCATTTCCTACAGGTAGCTTTAAATCATTCAACACGGAGGTCTTAGGGGATCTCCCGGTTCCTCTTTCCTTTCCAGAAAGAGCTTTCTGGCTAAATGCTCCTCATCCAGCGCTCAGTGTCTTCACCTGGTCCTCTAAGGGTTTTATCCAGACTTGTCCCAGCACAACAGCATCCTCACTTCTTCAGAAACTGGTCTTGACCCATGCATCACATTCAAAGACTCTTTCAATTGCTCCCCAGCGGTGGAGGCCGGTGGAGGCCGAGGGCTCTGTTTTGCTTGTGATAATGTGCTAATGCTCCGAGACCCAACATAAATTCTCTTCTTGCATTGTCATTTGTCAAAGTCGCAATATGAGGCTAGGGGGAAAAAAAAGGAGGAGGGGTAAAGTAATGACAGAAAGAAAACTTGGCCTTAGCTTTGTTTTCCCTCGAGCAGAACTCTCCCCTCCCTTCTTCTTAATCTGTATAACATCTGACAGTGCGGAGAGGGCACTGCAAACACAAATAAATAACTAATTCTCCGTGACTCTCTCCTTACGGTTTTTTGTTGAATCAATATTTTCAACAGATACTTAAACATAAGAAACAATCAGATAATTTTCACAGAAGCCCCCCAAAATTGTAGCGTGAAGCCTCGCGAATTTCTCTTCTCCAGGTTGCCATCACTTGTTCCAATAATATGCAAAGTTGTGTGGCCGTGCAGGAGTCCTCCCTCAGCAGGAATTTAACAAATCTGATGTCACTTGGAAGTTTCTAAGCACTGGTGATTTCCTTGTGACCATTTACAGGTTTTCCTGGGTTTTCGACAGCAAAAATGTTAAGGGTAATGATACTAAGAGAGGTGGTATTTTCTTCCATTGCCTTTAACTTGCGGAAAAACAGCAAATATGAAATTGCTGTTACTGTTGTTCTTTAACAGTTTTATAGAAGTACAATTTACACAGCCTAAAATCCACTAGTTCCGAGTGCACACTCCAGCCATTTTTAGTAAATTTACAAAATTGTACAAGCATCAACGCAATCCAATTTTAGAACTTTTCCATCAGCCCCATAAAATCGCTGGTGCTGATTTGCAATCACTCTCCATTTCTACCCCCACCAGCTCCAGGCAATTACTAATCTACTTTCTGTCTCTATAGATGTGCATTTTCTGGATATTACATTTTTATGGAACCATGCATTAATCCTTCGTATCTGACTCAATATAATGATTCTGGGCCTCATCCATGCTATTATATTCCTTTTTTAAATTGTTGAATAGTATTCCATTGCAATACAATATTTTTAAAAAATCCATTCATCGGTGGATGAGTATTTGTGCTGAAATTGTCTTGTAAAAGGTCCACAATGGCAGAGTGTCAGCCTGATATTAAGCTAGAGAGCTTATTAAAAGAAGAGCCTGTCCAAACCGCTGAGGCAAAAATTGCTCACTGCAGAACACTTGTTGACTTCAGTTCTTAACCTATCAGTGGAAGCATCTCTGAATATACACTTCCAAGAACACAAAATACGTGAAATCCAACACAAGGCACAAAACTAAGGAGATTCACAGACTTATCGCATGGCTGCTGGTGAGATTTTATTGATATGACTAAGGTTTGGTTGGCAAGTGTTCCATGTTTTTTTCTTACACTTTGTTTAACACTTCAATTGAAATTATAAGGGTACTAAATAACTAGAGGAAAGGGGTCTTCTCATCACAGAAAAATGGAACATGGGTGGATCTATGTTTAAGACATCATTTTTCATATCACTCATCATATAATTTATCCTGATTTTATTCATAAAAAAAAACTAAGTAAGATTCTCAGGGCTTAATTCAATTCCCCACGAGGGCATAATTAGTGAGGGGTGGCACTAGAATTTAAATATAGATCTGCTGTACTCCAAAGAAATGCTTTTTTTAATGCTACAAAGAAAAAAGACAAAACAAATAGGCTACCCAGGACACACCCACCCCCACTCATACAATCACACCCATACCCATACATGCGCACAAACACGCACACACACACAAACCTATTACAGCAAGAAAAAAATTAGACTGGACAAAAGGAGGCATTTTAACAGCATCTGGCATTGAAAGACAGTGTGCCTTCTAAACGTGTGGGCACCTAAGAATTAAGTTAAAGGACTGCATTGGTGCAATAATAACTTTTCATACGGGCAGTGCGTCTGTGGCCACAGGAAGCTCCTTCTTGAATGATGATTCCATGTTTCTCTTATCAAATTCACAGTCAGTGGCTAGCAACTGGACCCTTTACCATCCTTACTCAAAAGAAAACGTCCTTTAATGTCCAAACGATATCAGATGTGTCCAAGTCCAAAAAAGAAGAGATCAAACCCAAATGGATTGGGTGCTGAAAGGTCAAGAATAGAAATAACCCGCAATCACAACCCTTGGAATCAGTTCTGATCCATGGTTCCTAATGCTCCTATTAATTTGGTACTGAAAGAATGATTTGCCAGCATTCTCTCTGTTGTTCTCTGATGTGGATTTTTTTATAGGGTGAAAAAGTAAAGAGAAAAATCTGTTTAATTTGGTTTCTATTCTAGTAGCTCTTTTCATCCTTACCTGTGTTGAAGTTGTATTTTTTTATTTAAAAATTTTTGGTAAGACATGCATTCATTGCAGGCTGGTTAAAAACAATCTTATTTTTTTAAAAAAAATCACTGGCAGGTTTCAGACATAACATACCATTGATTGTAAAATGCAATTTTTTTTTGCTAAGGAAAAAAATGTGAAACTGCTATTTAAATCTTTTCCTATGTCCTTTACTTAAACACGATTGTATGCATCATATTTCCACATTGAAAACCCAGTTTGTAAAACATAATTTCATTTAAACCATTAAATGAACGGTTTTGTAACTCATGCTGGCAATACTGGAGCTTCCAATAATGAACAAAAGGCAGCACAAAACTTCCAGCTCAGCTAAAACAGGCATTACACGTCTCCCTTGCAAGAACCTTTGTTACAGTTTGACATTCGATATATGACTGTTATGCACATAAATGTGATATTTAATGTTGGTTAGTTCCTCTCGATTGAGGAAACACAGTTGTATTTTCAAATGCTTACCAACCACAGAAGCTTTATCATTAGAGCTGAGCGCATGGTATCTGAAATCGTGGCGTGAAATCAAGCCCCTTGCTAGTTCGGCTTGCCCTGCCTCCGCTCAGCTGGCATCACGCCTGCCTTTGGCATCATTTTTCAATGGCCAGTGTGCCAATTAGATTTTTACCTCAGGTAACTCTTCAAAAGAAAAGCTTAATCGCTTTAATAGGATGGGCGACATGTAAGGGGGAAAAAATAACAAAATTAAAGTCGATCTTAACCTGTAATGAAAAACAAGCCAAGGGGTGTTTCCATGTGAAATCTTGGATGTCATACAATGGATGGAGGGAAAACAACTGAAAACAGGGGAGGGAAAGGGGAAGAGGGAAGAGGGAAAATTTGCTTGAGTCATTTTCATCCAAAGTCTGCTTCTAACTAAAGGATCATGGAATGGGTTTAGAATTTCATAAGGCGGCTGACAATTAGCTACACTTGGTATCAGACACAAGAGAAGAAAAACCTTAGTAAGAATCCTTCCCTTTTATTCCTTCCCCTATCTTCCAAGTAATCATATTGACAATGTTTGGGAAAAAAAAATGTCACTTCCCGTTTTTTTTATGTCCTATCCTAATAAATAAACAATTTACTCTGTGGCAAGGAGCCTGACGAGAGAGACTGAACTCCAGTGTTTAACTTTTCAATTTGATTTTAGTGGTAAATTTTAAAAATAACTTTTCTTTTTAAAGAAAAGAAAGAAATAGAAACAAAGAGGGAAGAAGGAAGGATGGGAGAGGGAGAAGAAGATAGAGGAGGGAAAGGGAAAAGGGGGGGGAAGGAAGGAACGAAGAAAGCTTCTAAGGACGAGAATGAATTAAATGTGGCAAAGAAACAGCCACAATATTCTTTCTAGACTCATTTTTTTCCTATTTTGCTGGTTGCTATGTGAGCTGGGGGAAAAGTCTTAGAAATTATTCTTTCCTTCATGTAGAATACAGAACATGTAGGTGTCTTCTGTCAAATGACTAATTTGTAAAATGCAGAAGAAAAGAATGTAGAAAGTCTCGAAAATAGAACATCTGTTGAACCAGTTTTACAATAAGTGAAAAATTTAAGTCCTTTGACTCAGATTCCACAAAATCCACTTTGAAAGATGAAACACTAGGTTTAAATCTATTTGTACCACCAGAAGAATTATTTGTTTTTTTGCTTTTTTTTTTTCTTACCTTTTATTTGCAATTTTGTGATACAATTTTCTTTTGATGAATTAGCATGTCTTACAATGCATGCTGGGAACAATGCCTGGTGGAAATGAAACAAGATTTGTCTTATGCCTTCCACAAACTGGTAGATGGAAGCCTCTGCTTGCATTTGTTTCCGGGCTAGTAAACTTGGCAACAGAGCTCATAGCAAGTGCTTGCTCACGCCTTATCTTTTATCACTCAGAATCTTACACGTGTGCTCTTTGGTTCTCTCTCCCCTGGTTCTAATTTTGACCTTTATCCTTAGTGAGTTTGAACTTTAATTCCTTACCTCTACCCAGGCTCCTGCAATTTAAATGACATTTATACTAAGCATCCCCCAAATTGACCCTGAAATTTGCATTATCACTATAAGAAAGTGTGCTTTGCTCTTCGTCTAGGAACTGTGTTTGCTTTATGTTCAGAGCTATTAAAATTTTTTAACTACTTTTTAAAAAATCTACTGGCACCTATAATAAATCACTGAGAAGCCATTTGATTTGGAGGTCTGAAGCATCGTGTATCTACTATAGATATCCTTTCCTTGGTTTTGGTCTTTGTCGATATGATTTGCATGGAGACCTTTTGCCTTAGTAACCCATCTGTTCTTTTTGCTTATTCCCCATTGTAAGTCAAGCCTAATGAAGGATGGCTCTCCAAAGGTTCATAAGTTTGATTTGCATAGGCATTCAAAGTTTGAATATCCATCAGAAGTGCTCTGGCCTGGAAATCAGGTTAGAAATGCCATGAGACCATGCTCCCATGGGAGATTTCTTGTTCTTTTCTTCTTTCTCAGTCCATCTGGAAATAAATTACAAGAAATCTCTCTTATTTCTCCTTTTCTCCTTTGATTGGAGTTATCATTCTTGGGTGACAATTATTTAAAAATTCACCTTGATTATGAATGTGTTGAAGATCACTAAATGTTGTCAAATACAGACCTTGAGTATCATTTGAGGTCAATTTTTATTCTAATCCTTTTGTGTTTTGCATAAGTCATGGAAAAAAAGACAATAGAAACATCTCTAAGCTGAGAGTGCAGGCCCTACTTTATGAATGTTAAAACCAGCCAGCATGTACAGGAAAAAACACATTATCCTATTTACGAAGTAAATTATGTTCCTAAATTATGTATGCCTAAGCTTTGCCTATGCTTGAATTTCACTCACCAGCATGTTTAATGGGGTATGAGCTAAGGTGGTTCTTGCTTTGTAAGATTGCCAAATCTAAATAATCTGCAAAATTTCTCTGCAAAAATTTGGTAGCCAACTTTGAACTTACAATTCTTTTATTGTAGTTTCAAGAAACTTAGTGTGATCCTTAAACATGTATACAACTACATATACCATATGATAAATATGCTAGATATAGCCTTTTAGGGTGCTTTATTAAATGTGAAATTTGATATTATAAATAAAAAATAAAAGAAATCATTTTTAGGAACGTAGCTATATTTATATTATAGCTATGGATACTACAGAGGAGGTAGATTTAAAACTGACATTTCATCACATTGCTTTATTTTATTAGTTATTTATTTTTATTATACTTAGATCTAGAAGAAGTAGAAATTTATATATATTTACTATTTACTATAGTAGAAAAATGGCATAAATTCAGAAAGATTTAGAAATTATACATACTATTATATGATAATGTTATAAAATAAAATCACAGTTACCCAAATATGACTTTAAAAAGTATTTACTTTTATTGGAGATGAAACAAATTTATGTTACTAAGAAAGACACTAATACCTAAATAACCAATTAGCTTAGAAAAAACAATCAGCAGGGAAAGACATGATTTTGCTAGGTATTTAGGGTCTTAATTATGTAATATATATTCTGCTTTAGCTCTCTTCCTGAGAAATTAAACCAAACTTATTCAAATTTTGAGGGCTGATTTATCAGTTTATTGGCACAGCAGCTATGATGTTCAGTAAAATCCCTGCCAATTATTATTTGGAACTGTAGTGGGTAATGTGACTCATTTTTTGCTTCAGCTTTCTCATATTTTAACTGAAAACAAGTTCTCAATTGTTTTTAGTAAAAACTAAATTTTTTGGAATCAGTGGACAAATTTTTTCCAAATATGATTATGATATATAAGAGCAATAGGAAGTTCATTCTAAATGCAAATCAGCAGGAGTGGAATCTGAGTGTCATCGTGTTAACTACTAACAATAATTTCAAAAAGCAGTCCTTACACCCACTTATACTTTTTAAAAAATAATATGCTAAAATGTTAGTTCTGATATTCTGGTTATACTTAAAAATTAAAACAGATGTATAAAATGATCAAAATATTTTTTCCTCTAAAAAATACTCTTTTAAATGTATGGAAACAATTTTTCTAAACTGATCAAAACATCTTGCATTCAAAAACTATTTCTCATCTTTCCTTCCGTCTTGCTACACACACCAAATATTACCACTACCGAAGAATTTCAAATAAGCTTGTTTACACATATTAAAATAGAAACCTGTCCTTTCGCCTTTTGATTCACGATTTGTTTTGAAGGGTTCTCTAAGATTTAGAATAGCCTCCTTTTCAAGGCCAGAGTTGTGAGAAAGGAAGTAACTACACGGAATTGCCCTGAGGATGCCTTCGTCTGGTTCCAGACAAAAGCACATATTCTGTTTATTTTCTTAACAGTAATTTGCTTAAACAAATTACATAAATGTACTGAATTACATGTTTACATAGTAAATTAAATAATAATAATACTCAAATTCCCAGATAAGATGCTAATTGCATCTCCCAAAATATACTTTAAAATAATTATTTTCTCTATTTAATAATTATTATCAAATTATCTGACACAGATTCTATCTCACGTAACAGGAAAAGTAAAATTTAGGTATGCCTACATAAAGAAAAACTATATTACAGTCAAACAGTCCTTTTATGTTTATAACGTATGCACATTTTCACTATGCTAGGAGATGGTGGTATCTTCAACTGATGCAAACTCAGACAATGTTATTTTAAATTCTTTTATTTTTAAATCATTTTTAGGAAAATTCTTTATGTAATGTTTTCATTTATAGTAAATGCAAGTTTAGTGAAAACTAAGAACACAAAATAAGTAAATAATAGGGACTTGAACTTCAGATAAAAACATTGAATTGAATTAAGCATGTATTTGTATAAAAGCTAGGTACAAGGACCTAATGTTTGCATTCAGGTTCTGAAAAAATTACATCTTGAGCAACTCTTTGGTTAAACTCAGTATCCCTTGTAAATACAATGGAAATCCTTCTTCCTCCCTTTAAAAGAGATAGCTCTCAGTTCCAATGTTGTAACACCTTTTCAAGTAAAGTACTTTACCAAAAAATCACCTTAAAAATTGGTTAATTTGTAAGGTGTATGGTTTTGCTTGATATTTACTTATAAGCATTTTCACTTGCAATTCAAATCTAAGGAGCCGATATTATTTTTTCCAAAATCACTATTTTATCAAAATATCTCTACATAATAATTAAAAGATATGTTTTATTGATTACACAAAAAAAATTATCCTCTCTGTCCCTGTTGTATATCTATATGTCTTATACATATCATTTATCTATTACTTATTTTTATATTTATGTGCTGCATGTCATAGACACACGTGTGAATTTTAAGGCTTCCATTGTCCGAATGGCTAGCACTTAATAAGGGAATTGACTGTAAATTCTAATTGCTCTTGTCAAGCATAGGTGTGAGAGGTAATTGAACAGCCATGTGTAGGAAGAAAGAATAGACACACTTTCAACGTTCCACTGTTGATCCTGATTAACTGGGGTTGGGGCCTTTGGAAGAGTGCAGACAAAAATAGTCCCCCGTGGAAGAAGTTGAGAATTTCTCTAACAACAGAATGAGTGAGCAAATCAAGAGACCCACAGCTCTGCTACTGTTCAAAAGACTGTAGATAACAAGGTAAACATTTCAAGGAGAGAACCATTTATTTCCTCTATCGCCCTACTGGGTGAAAGTTTGGTGCAGTGAACAAGAGTGTTTTCAAACAGCTTGATTTTTCCCTCGTATTTCATGTCTCTCAATCTTTTAAAGGCATTTGCTATATTTCAGTGAATAAACTAAAGAAATACTTTGTTAAATGCTACTTGATCATGACTCAGAAAATTAGAACTGAGGAGAATTGGAACATCTCTTTTCCTGAAGGGTATTTTTTCTTTTTTAAAAACACTGAGAAGGGGACAAAAGTCAGGGATGTATATGACTATATGTTTGAAGGAAGAAGGAAGGAGACTTTTATCTCTGAGCTATGGATACCAGGTTCAGCTTATAATTTTATTAAAACTGAGAAGCTTTCATATATATACTGGAAGGAAGAGGTGTTGGTTAATGGACAAACCTTAATCTGGGGACTAGCAAACAATAACTGAAGTTGAAAGACTTCAGGTAAATTATTTAACCTATTTAAGCACCACTTTTTGACATGAAAAAGAGGATCTCTTACAGAGAGTAATATAAAGTGAGGAAGAGGAAGATATTTGAAAAGTCATTGCTTATATCTGCAAGCCGTTTAATACCTCCATACATAACAATACATGTTTATGTAATTCTAAAATTATAATCCATAAAAGTGTTTATTTTCACCATAGACACAGCTTTTACTTTGGGTATATTTCATGGCCATTTAGTTCAAGACATCTATATTCATAGTATAATTCATGGCATATTGTAAAGTTTATTTTCATTTAAAAACGTATAATATTAAAATAAATTTCATAAATTATCAGATTCATAAATCTCATGATTTCAATATATCTATAGATCTAAATGATCTGGATGAGAAAAAAAGTCATAATCCAATTTATCCCACTGGCCCCATTAGCCCACTCAATGATTACAGCAGATGTGAATTAAAAATAGATATATTTGAAATTAGACTAAAAGACAACATTGACCATATCTGAACATGGACCTGCCAACTTCGTACATGTTAATGCCATAATGGTCTGGATTATGCAGTCACCGTTGCTGTAATAACATTCGTTTGCTGTCAGCGCTCCTGTGTTAAAACAAATTAGCCAGATGATTAATGAATATCAAAAACAGCATGTGGACTCTCCATGCTAAAGTCTCACCCAGTGTGAAATCCACTGGCCTCCACGTTAGTGAGATAATTTCTGGATTAAAATAATGCCCCTATGGACTTGAGAAGCACATGGAAAAATGTTTCTGGCCACTGACTTGCATTTGATTGCAGGGTAGAGCATGCCTTCTTGTCTACCAAGCAGGGGAGATGGTGGTGAGGGCTTTTTGTTGTTGCTGTTATTTATATTTAGCACAAAACCTAACCTACTTCCACTTGCCGAAAAGAAAAGCTACTTCAATCTTCTTCTTTACAACCAATAAGTATCCAGAGGCATAAAATAAAAATGCAAATAAAGTTAACCTTGAGACAGACTTTGTAAGGCTGCGATATTCACATTTATACAGTTAGAAAACTATATACATACACACATATCTGTATAACTATGCATATAGCTGTTTTATTTACATATAAGTGCATATACACAAACATGCACATCAACAGATAAAGAGATATGCGTAACTACCTATACATTAAACTCTGTCTTATATGGGTTGTGTGGGTGGGTGTGTTGGAAACAGTAACCATTATTGGCAGACACAGTAAAAAATTATAAAGATATTCACATCAATAATTCTACCACTTTAAACTGATTCTCAAGGCATTAAGTTGTGCCTACAAAAGTTAATCCTACGAACTAGACTAGAAACAAGCCAGCATTCCACCTTAAGAGTAATGTTTAATCAATTATGTTGGGTCAATATGATTACTACACTATTTTATGATGAAATCTAAAAAAGATTATGATTTTTTAATATTTTCTGAGTGGTACGCTATTGGGAACCTATTGAGTTTTGAATTATTAAATTATGACCAATAAGCTTTTTGAACTCTGTTATTAAAGCTGATAGTTTAAAATTGATTCTATTACCCCCCCAAGCAGATAATCATAAACACCTCAAAAAACCAAAATATTTTCGTTTTAGAAGTTATTGCATGGATTAAAATTTTCATAGCTCTTTTAAACTTATTTTAAAATAATTAAGCCTACAGAAAAAGTTGCAAAGATATTTCAAAAAAATCCAAGTGGCTACCACCTAGCTTCTCCAAATGTTCTTGTACCCAAATGGTATACCCATAGCACAATGATCAAAACCAGGAAATTAAGTTAACATTGATACATGAACTAATCTACAGGCCTTATTCAAATCCCACCAATGTCCTTTTTCTGGGCCAGGATCCAACTCAGGATCACATATTGCATTTAATCATTTTTCCTTATTCTCCTTCAATCTGGGACCACTCCTCAGTCTTTTTCGGCCTTTCTTGATGATCTTGACACTTTTGAGAAGTGGTCACTTCTATTATAGAGTGCTCCTCTTTGGGTTTGTGTAATATTTTCTCATGATTAGAAAGAAGTTATGCATTTTTGAAAAGATTACCATAGAAGTGATGTTGGGCCCTTCTGACTGTACCAAACCAGGAAGTACATAATGTCTATAGGCCTTATCACTAGTGATGTTAACTTTGATTACTTGGCTAAGTTTGTCAGATTTCTCCACTGAAAAGTTAGTTGGTTTCCATTTATAAATAACAAGTGTATCATGGATAAATAATCTGAGAAGATGCAAATATTCTATTTCTCATCATATTTTTCCTACTAATTTTGGCATCTGTTGATGATTCTTGCCTATAATAATTGTCAATGTGGTGCTTGCCAAATGATGATTTTATATTTCCAGCAGTTGTTCTACCTTTATTAATTGGAATTAGATGTTAACAAAGAGCTTCCCCCCCTCATTTATTTATTCAGTTATTCATTTATATCAGTTTAGACTCATGAATATCTTTTTGGAATGGACTAAAAGTCATCACTATTACTATTTACTTTTGTTACTCAATTTGACCCATATTTGGCCATTGGGAGATCCTCCCTGTTGGCTCTTGGGTCCTCTGACATGCCCTCAACATCCTTTGACCATTTCCTTATTTTCTGGCCTCAAAGGATGTTCCTGGCTCATCTTACATTTGCTCTGCCCCATCCCCTTCTGCAAGAAGTCTTGGTTCCCTTTACTTGAAAATGAGATTTATAAACCAAGATCTGAGCACTGGGTGTTCTCATTGCTACCGGGGTATAATTGTTTTGAGGCCCTCAGTGAACAAACGTATGAAATAAAAGTGCACGCACACATACACACACACACACACACACACACACACACATATCTACATTGGTTCTTATATTTGTCTATTTGTAAATATTCTTAAAACAATGCTTTCACCTCTAATTCCAGTACAACACTACAAGTTTTACTCTAGCCTTCCCACTGTCCTTACGTATTCCTTTTCCCAACACTATGAAACCTGGCTTTCATTTTCTACAATATATTGACTTATTTTCTCAATTCTAGAATACACAAAAAATAACTTCAGCATTGCTAACCTACTTACTAGAGTACAATATTTTTGTAGACTTCCTTTATCTTTAGCTTCACAAAATAAGTATTTAGTCAAACACTCTTCACCCAGTTACTTATACTAATTCTTTGCTTCCCCACTCCATTTAGTGTGGTTATATTATTCATTAGCAATGAAGTTCGGTTCATCTGTTACTGTATGTTTTCCATTTGGGATTCTTTTCCAAAAAAATCTGGTTCATATTTCTTAGTATATATACACAAAAAGGTATGCTCAGAGAAACACCACTTCCTCCTCACCTCTAATACCCAGTTCCAGTTCTTCATTTCTGCCACCTCACCCTTTTTAAGTGATCAGTCTCATTAGTTTCTGGTTTATCCTTCCTGTATTTCCTTTTGTACAAATGAGAAGATATATGCGTATTTCCTTATATTCCCTTCTTTCTTTCATGAAGTGTATGATTGAAACTCATATTTATTCACTTAAAAACATATCCTTGAAATCACTGTTTTCATAGAAATCTTCCTTATTATTTTTACAGCTACATAGTACTCCACTGTGGGATTGATTTAACCACTTTCCATTTAGTTTGTTTCTGATATTTTGCAGTTATAAGCAATGCTACACAAATAAACTTATTCATGTGTAGTTTGTGGTCTGAAAGTTGCACTTTCAAGGTAAATTCTCAGAACTGGGGTTCCTGGGACAAAGGCAAATGCATATGTACATTTGACTGGTATTGCAAAATTTCCCTCTAAAAGGTTTGTGCCAAACTGTATTTCCTGTAGCGATGAAAGTGCATATTACCCACAGCCCTACTAACAGAGTATGTTTTATTTTTCACAAATCTGAGAGTAAGAATTGGTATCAGGATGCATTTCTCAAATTATGAAGGAAAGTAATTCCTCTTCATAAGTTATGGGCCATTTATATACTTTTTTGTTCCACAACAATTTTTAACAATAGTGGTGATATTTCTGTCCAAATCTACTTTGCTGATTTTAGTAGACATGCCTCTTCATTTTTGATAACTACATTTTGAGAATGGGGTTCTTTATTGTGTTAAGGAAAAACCTTAACAAATTATCAAATGTGTTCAATAATTTTTCTTTAAAAATAACTGAGTTTTAAATTCTGTCAAATGATTCCTTATATCATCTTGCATAGGTCGTTTTGGACATAATAGTATTGTATCTAAATTTCCTTTTATAGAACTATAAGTGTGATATATTATTTATCAATTAAAATTAGCTACCCACTTCCCCTAGCTTTCTTTTTCATTTGTTTGTTTTCATTTAAATTTTATTTGGTAGAATTTGGCCATGGATTTACTACGAACAAAATAGTAGGAGCAAAGCACAAAATGAACATTCAATTCCACTACTTTTAGTTCCTTTTCTAAGTATTTGGAAGGAAAATGGCTGTGCACGTATGTATGCGTTTGTGTTTGGATATATTTTTGGAAACAGACACCATGTATACACATATTAACCACACTCACACTCACCCGGTAAAAATGCATGCCGCATTAATTCTGTAGTTCAGCTATGTCAAAATTATGTACCATTACTATACTTTGTTAAACATACCATATTCCTTGTTGCAACAAATTAGTTACCCAGTGTTTCCACTCAACTCAACAACGGGAGGCAAAGGGTAATTTCTCCTTTTTCCTCAGGCTTGTTTTTAATCTATTATAGAAACCTGGGAAATTAATAGATAAGAGAAAGACATGACTATGTACTTTTTAATTTCTGGATTGGTTTCTCTTTCCATTTTTTACTTGTTCTTTGAAAATTAATGTAGTGACATACTCGTAAGAAATGAAACAATCCAAATGCCACTGTAACACTGCCTTCCCTGCGGTGCTCTGGGTCAGAACCCCCTAATGCCCATTAGGTGGCAATGATGTTTGGACTGAAATCTCAATGGTATCACTAGTGAAAGCAAGTAAGAAAGCCTTGTATATTTTCTCTGCTAATGAATTACCCGAAACACTTAGAGCCTTTTGATCAGAATATGTCTCTGCTAATAGAGAATATGCATATGTTAGGCTATTCCTTAACACTTTCTTCTTTATTGTATTTTCCTTTTAAACATCTACTTTTTTATTACTTCCCAGATCACATACCTGAACGGAATCAGAGCGAAATCCAACCACAAGTAACTGACATCTGTAATCAAAATATATCTCTAGAGGTTTCAAGTTTGTTTTTCTATCTGTACACATGTGGTCTATAGAACTGTGGTATTTAAAAACATATATGTGTGAAATACCTACCTCAATGTCTTTTACAAAACCATCCCTTGATTCTACAGAATGTCATCGCGTTGTATCCAATAAGCAAAACATTGGGGCAGTTTCTTTTGAAGGCATAAATGTTTTACCTCCTTCATATGCATACATTGCAAATAAAGTAAAAATTATTGAAGCCACATAGAGAATCAGGCATGATGCTTGGGATTAGGTCTCCTTATTGACTGAATCATGGGAAATGAATAAATTCCTCATTACGAGTCCTTTCTCACTGCCAAACCCTTATAGAGTGTCCATGAATAAGAAATACGCATTTTTGATTAGGACAACCAGCATTTCCCACTTCATAACATAATATGACAGTTTGAATAACACCAACCTATTTATATCCTAAGGAGAAATTAAGATGTAAACCTCTTAAATAGTTAGCATAACATAATCAATACCAATATAGCTATCTTGCTTGAAAAAAAAAAGTTTGTTAGTCTTATTTCAAGATATGAAGAATGAAGAGAAATATGGTCCCCCTAAGATATTAAAATAAAAGCTGTATAAATAGATTGAACTGTATTTGAATGCTGTATATATTCTCCATTCCCACATTTCATTTGAAGTTAGGAAATAGATTCAAATTTTTGGTTTTTATTAACCTAATACTGGTCAAAGGTAAACACACTCTTTATAAAATACAAGTCCCCAGGTTCCTTCTGAGTGATCACTTTATATAAAAGAAAGAACTCTTCAGCCCTCTTAAAACTTTAGCTTCCTTTATAGCAAAGTTCTTACAACTCAAGTCCACTAAAATGTCAATCAGCTTTTGAATATCTCCCAAGCCAAACTCTTTTTAAATTCTATTGTATCTTAAATGCTTCCTATTCAGAATTTTGTATATAAGCATACACACACACACACACACAGAGAGAGAGAGAGAGAGAGAGAGAGAGAGAGAGAGAGAGAGAGAAAGAGCCAAAATTACTATACATGCCTGAGAGGCAGCTGCCATATAAAGTTCTTTCTTTGGGAAAACATTCAACATTCTACTAGGCCCCTGAGATTTTCTCCAACCTCCCTTCCCCCTCGCCCCATCATTTGGAGGCACCATACAAATCTTAGGAGAATCATGTTCGAGAGTTTGATATTATTTTGCTAACTTCCTTATTTCATCAACCAAGATACATCCATTTAGACAGATATTTATTTCCTCTCCAATAATAATTTTGGAAAATATTATTGTTCAAAATTGTTTCCATTAAAATATTAGTTAATACCTTGTATTTCAATTTAAGCAAGCAATAAACATTAATTCTACCAAGAGTAACATACCAACACTGTATAAAGTATAAGCAGTATTATCCTCTTACCTATCCCCTTTTTTTGCCTCCACCTTCCCCAAAAGCCCATGTTATCAGTACCTTTATTTACACATACATCTTTAGGAACTTGTGTTTTAGAATGCCTTTCGTTTAGTTTAATTTTAATTTATTTATATTGTTTTAATCAAGAGAACCTAAAGTTGACAAAAGCAAAGGAGAATCTGGGAAGTTGTGAGCTTTGTAAATGTTTTAATTAAATCCAGATTATGAGAAAGACTATATATTTTTAAATATTCCTGAATTTCAAGAGAGAAAGTATTTTTAATATGTCTGATAGTATAGATACGAATTTGGAGTAGTTTGGAATTTAGTTTATAAGAGCAAAGGGACAAAAATTTGAGAACAGGATTCCTTACATTTACCTGAGTTTCTTACTATGGGCACAGGATTTTATCTTTGTGGTTCAGATTTCTCTCTCACCAAAATAGATAGTAGGGCTAGATAAACTATGTGGACTTTCCCGACACAGACACTCTACTAAACGATAATTCACTTTCAGCCTATACCTACACAGTACTTTAAACTCTGCCTACCCAAGTGACTAATTACATAGTAAAAAGCTGTTACAATCTGATTTATTGCCTGGATTTAGAAAAAAAAAAATGATCCATCTATCATAACACATTATATAACTAGGTATTTATAATTTATGTAGACATATTGATACAACTTGGTTGTATTTTACAGCGAATACTAAGCAAGTCTTCACTACCATCCAGTGTAAAGTTCTCTCCCTAAGAGAGAAACTGAATTAAAAATGAAAACAACTTAAAAAAATTTATTTTCCTATACCACAGGGCACAACAGAAAGTCACTTTCCTTCCCCATTCTCTTTCTTTGCACTGAATAGTCTCGACTCATTTCAGAAATGCCTATAACTGTGTGCTTATCCTTGAATGGTCAGTTCTTTTTGATTAAAAAACATTTTCAATTTATTATATCCCCTTCAGATCCATGCACATGGTCTATACTCATTGAATGTGATCTGAGTGGAACAGTTTCTCATAATACCTATTATGTTTTTATATCTATGTTTTAAAATACTATTAGAGAAGTATTTTAGTTAACATTGTGAAGAGAAATCTAAGTTTTAGAAAGATTAGAAAACCTAATCAGGTCATGCAGTTACAAAGTCATGGAGATAGAATTTGACACTTAAGCCAGGGTCTCCTACACCTTTAAAGTCACAGGACCTACCTGTAAAGCTACAGGAGCTTACAGTTTTCTTTTCTCATCACACGCAGACTAATACATTCTTAAGTTGGAATTATCATAATAACTCCAGTCTAGGGGTAAAGACACACACAAGCAAGCAAATTTGTTTAAATACTCGTGTTTCAGTCCTCCTGATACACCATGTTGTAGGTAAAAGAGAGTTATCAAAAGTTTCTTCTAATGTTCCTAGTAATAAATCCCATTTGAATCAAATCAAGGCAGCATGTTTCTATTGCATTCTTTACTGTGTGCCTTGAAAAGCATTAGAACAATTTTTCAATGTAGCTAGCTTTTTTGGTGTTGGGAGAGGTTGTTCCAATGGACCCTAATTTAGAAACTTTTATTAAAACAAAGGATGCAAGATCCTGGGGAGTCAAGAGAAGCAGGTTGCAATGTTGAGGGAGAAAGGGTTTCCTTATGCAACATCATTTATTTTCATTTATTTAATCTTTGTTGATCATCACACAGCCTGGAATAATAGTGCTCAGAGGGGCAATGCTAAGGAAACAAAAGGAAATTGAAGTTCACTGTGTATGTGACACACTTTGCCACCCTCACCAGGAAAGGGAAAGGAATCTGAGAAACCTCAGGACAATTGAAATTGATTTCCATATCCTTACTGACAATGTGCTACTTACCTGCTGTGGGATTTGAACCTCTTGTCATATCACGGCTCCTACTGAAAAAGAGTGCACCAGATGTAAGCAATTTAATAGTAAGTCGACATGGGCAGCTACTAGCCTAATGGTTGTTGCTTCTGTGTCATTTCGAATTATGGAAAAACTTGCATTCAGAGAAGTCTGAAGCTCTAGGTATGAAAGAGGTTGAATTGTTTGGTATTTATAGGGTTAATTGGTTTTTTTCCCCTTAACGTGCACTGAGCAGTTATATAATATAAAAAGCTCTTTTTCATATCCCCTTGGTGTGTACTGGGACTCCACATATAGAATACACCCTCCCCCACAAAAAAAATTCAGACGGTGCCAAAATCTACATTTTCATTTGGCGAACTAGTTAAATCTATTCATAATCTGGTGCCTGAATCAAATTTCAGAGCTGACTAGACTGCCTTGGCTCCTGGTTTTTGTTGCTCAACCTGTCTCCGACTGAATTTAGCTATGATGTTACATCTTTAGCTGTAGAAAATTTCTAATAAGGGTGGCCTGTTTTCCTTCGCCACTGAAGGGTTCCTACGCAAGATTTCAGCATTTCCGAGCAGAGGCCCGCTTAGAGCCACCATGGAGCATTTTTTGGAAAGAAACTCCTTGTTTCTTCAACTTTTTTTCCTTCTTCTTTCTCTACATGCTCGTTTTAATGGCTCTCGCACTACATAAAAATCATGCACTCTGTAGTGAAAAATTCTGCAGCGAATGCTGCCAGGAACCAGGAGAGAAGGTGTGAGGAGCTAATGAATGAGATGGGAAAATGCACAGGATTTTTCTATCTGTAACACAACGCACACAAGCGTAGGCCAGGACCGCGAGATGCACTGCAGAGGACCAGAGGGAAGACAGAAGCAGGGCTGGCAGACAGGCAGTGGGAAAGGGAGAGGGGAGCAGGCCGCCCAGCTTCCGGCCCGTGGGAGCTGGGAGACCCTGAGCCCCACTGGTGATTGCCCCCTTGCATTTAGGCTTGTTTAGGGCACTCCCGGTCCCAGAAACCCCTGGCCGGTCACCTAAGGCCACAGAGCTCCCCACCCCCCCACCACCACCTACATGACAACGACCCGCCCTCTGCCCGCTGTAAGGCACCTTCCAGCTCTCCGCCCCACCCTTGTCCTACGGGCTCTCCTGTGCCCCAGAAGCCGGCCGGCCCCTGCCACCCTAGAGGGCTCTACAGTGGGGAGGGGGCACCATCTCACACCGTGTCCATGCTGGGAAAATGCCTCCGGCCCACTGAGATTCAGATCCAGGATGGAGGGCTGAGTTTTGTTTTAAGGAACGTGTTCCGGCCAGCTAAGTGCCAGCAGCCAGCCCCAGAAGGACAGGGCGCGATGGCGCCAGCAGGCAGGCAACAGAGATTGGCCGAGGTCCTTCCATCCTGACCCTTCCTCGGCCCCATTGGAAGAGGGGCCTTCCCACTCCATGCGAAGGGGACCATGGCAGAGGGCAGGAGAGCAGGGAGCCCGCCGCGCGCCGCGGGAGGCCCGCGTCGTCCTTGCGCTGCGCGCCCTGCTTCGCTCAGCGGCCGAGCACCCGGCGCCGCTCCTCCTGGGGCAGGACGCACGCCCGCGGGCCGAGGTCGTTCGGAGGGCCCCGGCCCCTCCCTGGCGGGGGGGAGATGGGCGGGGGGTCCCTCTTTGCCCAGCAGCTTCGCGCCTGGAGAAGGGCGCCGGGGCCCTGGTCACAGCTGCCCTTGTGACGTCACGGCTGTCTCCTCCTCCACCCTCCCACGCCTGCCCGGCCAGGGGGACCAGCAACGGAGGGGTGTGAACACCTGAGCCACTGTCCCCAAACCATGGGCAATAACTTTTGTAACTGTGGTCCAGAGATAGAAATAACAGTGGTAGAGAGGCTGAGGCAGCAGGCGCGTAAGGAAAAAGAGGAGCATCTTGATAAAAAGACCGAGGCGGCCGAGGCGATCCAGGCCTGGTGGCGTGGTACCTTGGTGCGGCGGACGCTGCTGCACGCGGCCCTCAGGGCCTGGGTCATCCAGTGCTGGTGGAGGGAGATGCTGGCGAGGCAGCTGGAGAAGAAGAGGCGGGCAGCCCTGGTTGCCTACGCAGAGAAAGAGAGCGCGGCGGTCAAGCTGCAGTCTTTGGTCCGTATGTGGCGCATCCACTGGCGGTACTGCCAGGTGCTCAACGCCATCTACCGCATTCGGTGCCACTGGAAACGCCAAACCTGCCAGACCTGTGCTTTCCTCCGGGGCCACTGTGTGGTCACAACCACTCACTTGCAGTTTCACATTGAGATCACCAACCTCTAAATGCTGGTGTCTTCTGTCCCCAGTAAAGGTCTAACCTGGTCTGGTGTGTCTCATGGACGCCCCCATCTCCTAGGAATCTTGGGACTTAGGCATTGCTATATCCTCTATACCCTAGAAAAGAGCTTCAGTGACGTTTGCCCCCTTTGCCCATAGACCCTGCTCTGGACTGGCAACGGCCATGTGCCACTCAAAACAGACACTGAGGCCTGGGTCTACCCTGATATGGCAGAGCCAGAGGTCAAGTTCCCAGTCCTTCTGTGTTCTCACCTGGGAGCTGCAAGATAGGTGGGCTGCACCTCTCACATGAGAATGGACTCAGGCTCTTCTCTGTTAGCCTGGGGTCCAAGGTCAGCTGGGATTTGAAATGCCTCAGTTTCCTCTTTGGTAAGCACCTGGAGTAAATGCCAATGTTTGGCTGACTCTTCTGGGAGCTGTGCAATGCAGCCACAGATAAAGGAGGGAAGGCTGGCCTTAGTGGTGGGTGAGGCTGGGGATGCTGATGGGCAGGTGATGGCCCTGGGCTCTAGTAGAAAACTAGTCTCAACTCTGTCTCCACAATTCCCTCACCAGAACCCCTCTCCCAAAAGGCTATGTGACAAACCGTGCTCCCTCCAATATTAACCCCACTCCTTTTGTCTCCATTGTTATGTTTATCATTAGCCAAGATGCCCCCATTAATCTCCTTATTTCCCACCTCTAATAAAACTTTTCTGCTCTCCTTAAAAACAAAACTAAATAAAAAAAATTTTTAAATTTAATAAAAGAAAGCAGGCCAAAGGACCGAGGCATCTAGTAGGCATCTTCTTGGGGGATGTTCAGATGGAGAAGGAAAGAGAAATAGAGAGAAAAGGCAATATTGAAAGGACAATTGCCTGAAGATGATGCAGTTTGAGACAGTTGAAATCAGAAAATAATGATTGGATTGTGAACCATTCAAAAATGACTAAAGATCTGTTGGCTGGGGATGGTCCAGGTCTACTCTTGTCTCCGCATCTGACTATATATTAGATGATAGATCTAATTTGTAGTAAGTTCACATGATTGCCTCATACATTGGTAATTTACAAAGCCCACCAGAAATAACTATTTTAATATGTTTTAAATTTGGTCATAGGAAATACTGGCCCAATTATTTTTCTCAAAGCAATGAAAGGTGTGTTATTCCATGAAAACCACAAACAATATACCACACAACTATCCATTTAAAGGCCACTGTGGAATTTTGTTACGAACATATTAAAATTGTTGTTAGAATTCATGAGGCAGATCAGGAATTGGAAAATCTTTTCTCTAAAGGGCAGATAGTAAATATTTTGGGCCCTGTAGCTTATAATTCTATCTCTACTCTGCCATTGTAGCTAGTGAAAGCAGCCAGAGACAAAACATAAGCAAATAAGCGTGAGTGTGTTGCAATAAAACTTTATTTATAAAAACAATGACAGATCACTTTTGATCTGTGGACCACAGTTTGCAGACCCTTGATTCAGAAGAATATTTAGAGTCATGAGAGTATGTTGATAACATATTGCTAAATGAGAAAGGCTCCAATACAGCATGGACAATATAACTAATATATGTATATGAAAAGAACTAAATATATAGCAGCCTAAAATGTTACATGGGAGGATCTCTGGGTCATGAAATCACTAGTGGTTTTGGTATGCTATGGGAAGTCACATGATTTTCTCCAGTTTTCCAGGTATTTGTCCTGAAGATATTTTACTCCTATGCTAAGAAAAAAGGGGGAAAATTAAAATAAATTGTCTAGCTCATGATGTCACTGTTGACTTGTGTTGACTCATTTCTATAGTATGTTGTTGTACCTAAATGAATGAGAACCAAGCTGCCAGGGTTGGGATTCAGGCTCCAGCATTAATGAGCTGGGAGAAGTTGTGCAAGTCATTTAACTACTTCTTGCCTCAGTTTCTCCTTCTGAACAATTCCATGGCATGCTCTTGAATATTGGAATAATATATGTAGATCACGCAAGACAGTAACGAGAATACATTCAATAAAACAACTTTTATTATAACCCATATAGGATATAAAGGCCTGACATTCCTTCCACTGAAGATTTTAGAGGTTCCCTGAGAAAATTTGGTTAAGTCTTTGATTTCCCCAATGGATAGCTGGTAAAGAAACACAAAACATAAATTATTTGTTGATATTATGAGTATTTTCAGTTGCCATGAAGTTTCCGCAGTGACAACACGAAAAGAAAAACAAAACAGTAATCTTTTATCTATTTTATATACCAGCATGAACCTTAAGTGGCTAACACATGAAGATAAAAGTCTATGGAATCTAAATATTGCACTTTTAGTGTGGTTTTAGTATTAGTACATTTTTAGAAACGCTTCTTAAGTACCACTTTATAACAAACCTTTGACCTTCTTCAGTACTTTAGACTATGTGAGACTTTTAAACCATCTTTTCAAAACGTGTAATATCTGGTATCTCACTCTATGAACATGGGAGTTGGAAAAGGGCAATGTTTTTCTATATATAATCCCAGGTACACCGTAGAAAACCTCCTAAGAATGAACTCCAGAAACAGCTTTCGTATTTTGACTCACAGATTTTTCTGCTTGCAATTTCTCTGTTAATACAAATATTATCAGAGAAAATGCTTACCACCACCAAAAGTAGATATAGTGTTTTCTGCTGTACCCAGCGAAAATGAGTTTAGGGTAGAAGTTCGGAGACAGGAAAGGGAAGAAAGGAGAAAGTGAATGGAGGGGAGGGAAAGTAGGTCCCCAGTGACTGAGGTTGGAATCTCTGAATCTCTGCAATGGTGGAAAAAAACCTTTGTATTCCAGACTTAAGCTTTTTCCTTACTCATTAAAGAAAACAACCATTCTATCTTTTTCTTTCCCAATTTTACATTTGAGCTTTTTTTCTTTTTTAGCTTTTCTCCCTACATTTACTAACACAATTTTCCCCCTTAGAATGCAGGTACATTGGTGTGAGTCCTCTGACAGAGCCAAAGCCTGAGCACTATTGTAAAAGGTCATGAAAAATTCTCCCTGCCAATAACATTTAAGCCAACTTTCTGTTAATTGGGTATCCCTTCTACTCTTTCTTTCTCAGCCATATTCCCACTTTCCATGCGACTGTAATTGTCTTCCATTTAAATTCTTAGTGGGAAATCTTTTTGTTTTTTTTCAGTATAGAGATGATAAAATACCTGTTTCTTCCAGTAGATGAAGAGAGCATGGTTTTGTGTCTGTCTTCATAATCCTTTCCCTTCTGCCCATTACCTGGCACATTGTAGGGGTTCAAAAAGTACTTTTTTGAATTGATTACCTGAAAAAGAACCTTTACAGATCTATTTATTGTGGATTTTTAATGGTTAACAAATATTATTTAGCCCCACTATGTTTTGTGAAACATCACAAAACAACACTTGGTTGCTATAGACACCTCAATTAATTTGACCATATCAATTTTATAATGAAACACAAACAACGAAAAACACATTAAGAAAGGAAGTCCAATTATGCCTTTTCTCCTAAGCAAATGTGGTGGCCTTTCCCCAATCCCGAGGTCTGCACACTTGGGATGTAGGGTGTGCTAGTCCCCCAATTTAAGGATGCCAGGTCGGCTAGTCCCTAAATTTAACCACATAAATGACTGTGATCAAAAGGATCCCACAATGGTTCCACTTGTCCATTTATGACTAACAGACAGAAATTTTCAAATAACTAATTCATGTGTAATGAAACATAGATACCCTATTTTCCTTCAACATTCTTATCCAAACTTCCACTTGCTTCATCTGAGTTTTAAGGAAAGAAGGAAATTCAAATGGACTGATACAAAGTGGTGTTAAAGAAAGGGAGAAGAGAATATCTGTCCATAGCTATTTTTTTAGAAAGTAAATCTTCAGTTCTCTTCTTGGAAAACACAATGGAGGACAGAGAGCCAGGGTGAAACACCGTGTTTTACTATTGCAATATCCTTCATGGCTCAGGCCCAGCATCTCTATTTTGGTAAAGCATGACTATTGCCTTGACTCCTTTCTCAAGTTACCTAGTACACTACCTTTTACTTATATTTGCCATTATTCAAATGCTGCTATGACTATTTGTACAGAAGCCTATATCCTATACCAAAAGGCAAGCTCTATGAGAGCAGGGACAATCACTTTCATTTTCTACCTAGGACCCTAAATAAATATCTTTTTAATGAATCCAGATATGTATGTAAATCGTGAGCAAAGTAGGATTGAGACACATTGAAGTGATTTGAAACAGGTACAGCTTTCCCCTTCTCTTACTAGGACAAGCCTTGATCCTCATAGAAAGTAGCAAACACACTGTGTTCTCACATGATCCTCCATGCCCACATACACCTCATTTTGCCATTAAGGTCGGTGTGTCAGTGGGTGTGGGCCTCTGCCATGTTCTACCCATTGACTCTGTGCCATGTCCAATGTGTTTACAATGGTCCCAGGAGGAGGCCACGCAGTCCTCAGGTCTGTTCCTTCAGGACCTGTTTACATTTCTAACAAGAGGCAGGATCTTACATTCTTAGAAGTGTTTGTCCACAGAGTCTGAACCTAAATTCTCCTAGTTGCTGATGTAGCTCCCCCATCTCCTCAAATACCCTGGGACTTGGGAGGCAGTTTTTCTCACTGGAGATATCCACCACACCATCCCATGAACAAAATTGTCTCTACTCTCCGTCTTCACTGTGTTGATACAACACAATCCCAATCTAGAAGACAAGAAAGGCCTACAGTCCAAATCCAGTTTTTAATAATTTAAGCACATGTAACCTGGAGAGAAAGCCAAGAGACTGGGTTGGTTGGGGTCATTTATCCTGCCAAGTTTGGGTGGGTTTGCACTAGCTGGGAGTTAAATGCCAGCCCTGATCATTCTGTGCTGGCACAGTAAATTAAGCTACCACACCTTTAATGATCTTAATTCCTTTATTTTGACCTAGTTCCCATTTCCAGTGATTCACACTTTACATTTTAGACACTTCTCCTGTAAGTGTTTGCCAAAGACCTTCATGATAGCCAAACACTGGATTAGTTAGAAACTAGAATAAGAACCATCAAAATCACTTTTACTTTTCCTGTGAGCTAGATTTAGATCTTGGTTATCCAGGGTCAGAAGCACTTTGGGTAACATCCCAAACCATATCCCATCTCCTTCCTACCCATCATGTTTCCATTGCATTTTGCAAGAATCAGGCTCCAGGCCTTTGGTCAGGGACTGTGAACGGTATCGGATCAGGACAATCACTAGCACACTAGGCATTTATTAATTGCTAAATACCATCAGCAGCAGTTTGATTCTACTGAAGGATAGAGAAAACAGAAAGGAATAATTTGCAGAAAGCAGGCTTGCTATAACAAAATAATAAAGAGACAAATTTGTTCTCAGCCATAGTTCTATAAATGACCAAGGATTTGGGTTTTGATGTTTGAGAGTGGCAGGGTGGTGGGAGTGGGGTATCTAGGAAATCACATCAGCTTCTTATTTAGCTAGAGCAAGACAGACAGTGATGGGTCATTTGATTTCTATGTACCAGCAGTATGCTAACTGTTTTAACAGGAAGACCCGTTTTAATCCTAAGCATTTATTCAAGGTCAAACAGCTTAAAAGTGGTACAACTGGGGCTGAGATCCACATTTGTCTGGTTCCAAAATCCATGCCCTTAAACACTACTTCCAAGGTTGGCAAACTTTTACTGTAAAGGGCCAGATAATGAGGATGTTACACTTTGAGAACCAGATGGTCTCTGTCACAAGTACACAACTCTGCTGTTGTAGCATAGGGATACAATCAGAGAATGAAAGGATATGGCTATTTCAATAAAACTTTATTTGTAATAAAACAGACGGTGGGCCACATTTGACCTGTGGATCCTAGTTTGCTGGCCCCATAGTACTTTAAGCTCTAAACTTGATTTTTTTAAAAACCCTTTTCATGCTTTAACAACTCCTGGAGGACTAGATCTTAGAATTCTGCATTTTATCAGGATTCCTCTTACCCCCTCCTTTGATTCATTCAAACAAATATTTACTGATTACTAATTTAAGAATATTTATGTATCCTTGAATTTTTTCCCTTGCTCTCTAATTTTGTGGTCTTTCTTAATCAATTATTTCACTCCTACTTTCTTGCTTGAGAGTATCTCATAGTTTCTAATATTTTTCCAATGTTCTGCAAATTTCTGATTATGAAAAACCTCTTTTTTTCTTCTTTCTAGAAAAACTCACTTGAGTTTAAGACACTAGATTCTTTTGCTATAAAGCCCTCTGTCACTTTCCCTTAAGTTTCTACACAGATTGTATAGAATCATCAGTTTGGAAATCTTTAATGGATTTTCCAGGAGGCAACTATGATGAAAATGTCAACTTTCTAAACAAAGACAGTTGTTAAGAATGTCCTTTCAGAAATCCAGATTATTCACTGTTTTTATCATGTTACATTTTCTTCTCTTCAATAGTAAGAGGGCATTGCCACCTGGTGGAAAAATAATACTGAGGGGTTTAGATGGCCACCTGGGGAAAAGACGGATAAGCACATGTACATAGCCTGGAGATTTTTACCCTGGAAATGTAATTTCAATACGTGATGGTATGGAAATGGACCTTCTCCCATGCTCAGAACCTAAAAATATTAAATGCAAGTAAAACTTGTTGAGTTAAAAAGTGCATTTGAATAGATCTAGGTGATAATTTTTTAGAACAAAATGATTTGAAATGCTATACATTTTTCCGAATTATTAAAACTTCCCTGGATTCATTTTTCCCTTTCTTTCCTAAGATCACATATAGAGGATTATATACTGTTTTCCTATAATTTTCAACCACTTGTTCTGCAAAGATTTCTATTGTTGCTATTTTTTCTAATTTATTTTGTTCAGTTCAGAAGAACTAACCCTTTACTTTCAACCTAATATTTTTCTGGGCTACTGTTTAATTTCTGGTCTTCCCTTGCTGACCTATTACGGCTGCCTCTACGTTTTATCTGCCTACTCACTGCTAAGCACTCTAAAATCGCCCTTCCATTTCTCATCATCTTGCATATTCTGCTCTTAAAAATGTTATGTCTGACTTACTCAAAAGCCTATTTCTAATCTTGATGGCCACTGGCCTCCCTGTGACCTTTGAGCTCATCCTTGAAATTCTTCTTCCTTGGTTTCTAACTCTGTGGTCTCCTAATTCAAGTCTACTCTTTCCGCTGTTGTTCCTTGTGTCTTTCTTTATTTTAATCACTTTTCTTTGTCTGGCTTCTTATCTGTCTCAAAGTTAAAAGTGTTATGCTCAGCCCTCCCCTCTGTACAGGCTCACTTTCTAGATGCATTCGTTCACTCTCAAATCTTCAACTGTTCTTCAGACTTTCACGTAAATCAGTTCCTCTCTGCCTGCAGCCAACCTGTGCCCTTGTCTCCCTTTTCCATTGGTCCAGAGTTTATCCTAAATGCAACATCCGCTCATACCATCTGCAACCCACTCTTGCCAAAACTCCAAGGAGCATGTTTCTTACCATAATAGCTTCATTTCCCAATTCCTCCATTTCTATAAAGGAACACTTTCCCCCAAAATTAGGATTAGAAATCTTGGGACAATTAAACTGCTTTACAGTTTTTATTCAGTCTGTCAGTATGTGCTCTATTTGCTCCTTTTGCTCTATTTACCTTTAGTGTGAACGTCATCAGTAGGAAGGCCTTGCCTCTTTTGCTCACTGTTGTCTTCTGGCACCTAGCACAGTGCTGGGCACATCGCACATGTTTAATGGATACTTGTTAATAAATCAATGAACAGATGTTCTCCCACCTTCCTCTTTTCCATTTTATCTTTTGAAGTTGAAATAAAGTTTAATTTAAAAAAATAAAAAATAAAAATAAAAACAAATTTTGAGTTTCGTTTCTATGTAAATATAACAATATTAGTCACAAAATAAGCAGTCAATAACCATGTACTTGATAAATTATAAATTCAGTGGAATGCTTCTCTTCCAAGCTAGAACTCTCTGATATAGCAAAGTCTTTATATTGTTTCTAAAACATTAACCACTTCATAAGTTCTTTATGGGAAATTACTCAATCGCTAGATTTGGACTTTTGTTCTAGATTTTGAAAGAACAGATGCACAGTCTTGACTCAAGACAAAAGAACTGATGAAAACTAAATTAAATTTGTCTTTATATAAAACTAATTTCTTGCTCAATGGGATACTGCCGAGTAGGAGAAGGGGCAGTGGTCCTCTCTGTATAGTGTAGACTCTGCTTAGAAAGAACATAGGGTCACAAGCTATCTTTTGAGGCTATCAAGTAGACTGATAGAATCCAACTTTCAGGGGGACCATGTGGCTTTTCTCACCACTATGTCCCCAAGTCCTGGCATATAGTAGAAGCTTGATAAACATTCATTAAACAAATTAGGAAACCCAATTTCTACTATGGAATCTTAGTCATGGGAAAATGTTATTTTTGATGCCTCGCTTTTCATTCTGATTCTTCTCCAGGGCTATCTATCCTCTTTTCTTTATTTAATCACATGATCCCAGTGCGCAGTAACATTCCACAGCTGCCAAGTGGAACGTTAGTAATGTGAACACTGAGGAGGGCACACAGCCTCGCTTAACCCTTCAGGCTTTTAGAGGTGCCGCACGACTAAATTTTCACCAATGGAGTATGTTCCCAGCAGCTAACACAGTGGCTGGCACAAGCGATGTTCAAATATTTGTTGAATGAATGGAGAAATGAATGGAATGGAAGAAAAAATGATGTGTGCAAATTCTGCCTCTGTTTTAAAAAAATGCTGTCCTGTATGCCTCTCTGGAAGATGTTTGAACCTATGATCCTATGACCCAGCTTTGACCAAGCAGTTGAGGACAATACTCTAGGACAGGAGCTGGCAAATGTTTTCTGTAAAAGGTCAGATAGGAAATATTTTAGGCCTTGTGGGCCATAAGGTCTCTGAAATTCTAAACTCTGCCTTGGAAGCATGAAGTGCCACAGACCATATATAGACAAATGGCCATGGCTGGGTTCTAAAATAATTTTTATTTAAAAAAACAGACAAATCATGGGCTAGATTTGAGCTGTGGGCCACAGTTTGCTACTGCTGTCCTAGGGGAAAGTGGAGGAACACGCTGGAAAACCTAAAATACATGAAATACCTTATGCAGACACCCCCCATCATCTGAACAGGAATGTGAGAGAGGAAAACACCTTTCTTCAATTAAGTCACTGTACCTTGAGGTTTCTTTGCTATAGCAAATCTAATACAAGATACTTTACCATGAATTTATTGGTTAATTTATTATTATTATTATTAATTTTAAAAATCATTAATTCTACAGTGATTGAAAAAGCACCTAGAGTAAAGCTTGGGAAACTCCGTTAATTTAATCATTATAACACTCCAATGAATTGGATATCTTTCATTCCCTTTTGGCAAATGATGAAGCTAAGGATCAGATAGTTTAAGTATCTTGCCCAAGGTCAAAGAACCAGAATGTGGTGTGATTAAGATAAAAAGTCAATTCCGTCTGATTCCAAAACCTTTACTTGTTATTCCCTCTATTGGCACAGTTCTGTAAGTCTTTTGTTTGGAATTACTGTAGACTAGAGGGGAGATCACATCTTAAATATTCTTTATATTAGCCAAGCACTTACATAGAATCTATAATATTGCATGAAATTGGTCCTCGATACCAATCTGCTAAAGGTTTTCACAAAGGGAGATGAGAGGCTGTGGGTGGTCCTTTTATGTCTGCACAGTCCGATACGGACGCCACTAGCCACAGGCGGCTCTTCAAATTAATTGAAATGGATAAAACTGAAAACTCGGTTCCACCCAAAAATTGCAGTTCCTCAGTTGCTTTAGCCACATTTCAAGTGCTCATTAAGTACATGTGGCTAATGAGCACCACATTGGACAGTGCAGATTATAGGATATTTTGCCTCATTGCAAAAAGTTCTATTGGACAGAGCTTCTCTATCCTCTTCACTAGATTTGACTCTTTTAATTTCTATACAAATTCAAGATCTTAGTACTTGATCTTTGGGGGTACCCAGATGGTTATTCCATTAATAGCACCCAAGCAAGCTGTCTCCACCTCCATTTTTCATTATTTGGTTCCCCCATGTAACTTCCTTCCTTCCTTCCTTCCTCTCTCCCTCCCACATTCCTCTCTCTCTCTCCTATTTCTCCCAATTCTCTAAGTCCTACAATTTTTCCCCTTTTTAAAACTTTTTTTAAAATTGAAGTTTATCATAGGTACATGAACATACATAAACAATAGTGTATAGTAAAAGTTGTGAACTTGTCAAACAAACATTCATATCATCACGCGGGGCTCCCATACATCACCCCACCACCAACACCTTGCATTGTTGTGAAACAATTGTTACAAACTATGAAAGAACATTGTCAAAATATTACTACTAACTATAGCCCAATCTTACATTTTGTGTAGTTTCCCCCAACCCGCCTGGTTCTGCCATTTCTATGTTGGTTGTCATTCATTCTGCGCTAATTACTTCCCAGCAGGATGGATTCAGCAGCTCCAACCCTGAAAGGCAGAAAGAAGAAGAAGGAGGAACAGCTGCCACAGAGTGTGGAATCTGCCCGCAGAGTGTGGAATCTGCAAACAAACTGACTTTTCACACTGTCCATGTGAACAATCCACGAAGGTGCTATGCTAAAGGAATATTTCCATCTCTTTACCTTCCCAGCTAGATCCAGAAGAAGGAAGGGGGATGGGAAAAACATCCAGACCCACTCATTTTTTAATATTATATAACTGCATATACGGGTGTCTATGAGTGTGCATTTTCCTACCCTTCAGAGAGTGTGAAAGCCAGGCTAGAGCAAATGCCCACCAGCCACACCTGACCAACCTCCCACTGTTTAAGAAGCTACAGCGTAGGAAGCCAAGAGAACACAATCCTCTGAGTTTATGAAAGTGTAAGCTTATGGGAAAACAAATATGTGTTATGGCAGTCCTTGTGGCATCCATGATCCTGGACTAAATTTGATTCTGTATTCCTGTCTGTGGAATAGCAAGAAGGATCCAAAAGCCAATGCTGAACGCTTAGCTCGTCTGGAAGCGACTGATTGCAAGGTGGCTATTGCCAGGGATGTTTCGTTAGAGAAGCAAGCGGGCCAACGTGGGACCAGTACCTATATTTCTACAGTCCACTTATCTTCAGTAGTAGGCAGGCCAAGGCAGGGAAGCACACAGAGATCAGTACTTTTGCAGCTACTTGTCACTGAAGTCTTTAGTAGAACAATACATTTTGGGAAGCTAGCCCCATATCAGGAAACTTGAAACTTTTGAAATCAGTTCATCACAAGGGGAAGAAGTTGGGAGAAGCTACACCCTCTTGTTTATGTCAAGAACTAATCCAAGGGGGTGTTTTGTGATTTGGATGTTTAATAAAATAATTGTTATTTGCCTTCCGGAGTAAGCATTTACTTTCTTTGACCCTCCTTTGCAGTTCTTCGTTTTAAGATAAGCTCAAATATTGACAGAAGTGGAAGTGAGATTAAAGGACATATAAAATGCATTAGTGTTATACCTGAGGAAGAAAAAAAGAAAAACCAAGGGGCCTCTCCCAGAGTAAATAAGAGCAGCAAAGATTCTTAAGAAAACACTTCTGATTTTCACTTGTGTATATGATGAAATGGATTAAGTTTACAGTGGTCTGCAGAACAGAATGAAATCTTCACCTTGGCACCCTCGGGAACAAACCACAGCATTACCGGAACTCCTTTTTATTCATCGTGACCATTTTCTTTCAGGTGTGTATCATAATCTGATGCCTAATGAGAAGCAGCTGTTGCCCCTCAGAGGAAATGAGGAAAGGTTCCACCAAGTACTCTAAAAGCTGCATAGGCTTGGAATCAGCAGCCTGGGATCACTTATTAAGTCCCATAAAGAAAGATGGAGTTTTCTAGCAGGGAGGAGAGATTAGTCTGTAGCTGGCCCTTGCTAACAGAGAATAAATTTGCCACATACTCTTTAAATCGCCCAGCTTTGCTGATTTTTCCAAGTCAAGTGCTACGTGCTCCATTAACTTATTTTTAGATTTATCCCAATTTGGCATAAAAAAAGCATGCTGTTTGAGATCAGAGCAGGATTCAAAATGATGACTAATTATTGACAGGGGCAAATAGAGAATAATCTGGTTCCCAGTTAATATAAATTAATATGTTTAATGTAAGGGAAGGACAGAGCAAAGGGGATTTCCCATTTCCCCTTGTAAAATATTTACCATTCACATCCTCACTGGCTCTACCAGTCAAATATTTACTATCGAAGTCCAGCTGCGTGGTACGACACGCAGCCTCATGTGGTGTATGGTCTGAGCTGGTAAGACTGAAGTCAGATGCCCTCAACTTTAGTTTTTGTTTGATATCCCGGTTCTTTGGGTTTATGGGGGAAAATCACTGAAATAGTCTCTGTCAATTAGTGAGCTAGTATACAGAAATTACACATTTTATAAAGGCTCTGGACAGACTGATACATGTATTTTTGAGGTCCTTAAGATTCTATGATAAAAGTAACAACGAAATTGTTCATATGGAAGGCTTCCTTTCATTTGCTCACTTGACCCACATTGACTTTCCCAAATATTTGTATCCGTTATCTTTAACATCGACTCGGAAAACCACAAACAAATAGGTATATATCTTCAAAATTTCTTCATTTTTAGAATATTTTTTACCATTACCAGAATAAAGCTAACATCTATTCTAGAGTTTAGGGTACATCTTTTTCCAAGGAAAAATCATATAATTTACTCTTTGAGCTCATATGTGATCATAAAGTTTCCCTCTCGATTCCTTATGATGGATAAGAATGTGAAGGGGGGAGGCACAGAGAAGGGAATGGATAAGATGCAGCAGGCAGTATGAAAATGCTAAAAGTACCTAAAGAAATCTTTCTCTGCCCCACGCCGTTCTTTTCCATCCATTTCAATCTGTCTCCTACTTTGATATTTCGTTCACATCTAATTTTTCTCTTTCTACAGCTGCCCAAAGTAAGCAAATGTGTGCTGTTTGTTGCAACAGGATTTACACATCTGAAATGACTCAGCTTTCAACACTTCCTAAAGATTTGTGAGCAGGACTCTGGCCCTCTGTCTGGCTTCTGCAAGCAATACAGACCTGAGTCAACTTCCTAAGAGAGCTCCCCGAAACACCTAACCTAATTCATATATTCCTCAGAGGGGTACAAACAAAGGCCTTTGGAAAGAATACATCAGTTCTGCTACTTCTGCTAGGTAATTGGGAGTTTTTCTCCTGGACATTTCTTTTCTGTTCTAATGTTTTCAGCTAAGGCGATGTGCTAAACAGAGAAAATCCATTCTCAGGGCTTTTTGGGATTTGGGTCAAATGTCCCTTGGTTGTCATTCTAATCTTCGGGTCCTTTAAACAACAGAGCTTTGTCTGAAAACATGGATCAGCTATTTCCTAAATTAGGTGAATAGCTTACCTAGGCTAAGACAGGAAGCCCCTTTACTAATGGCATTCAGAAGAAATCCACAACATTAAAACATTTGGTATTGCACATACATACGAAAGGGAAATAGATCTGGTTGAGAAGAAGAAAAATGCCCAAGTCCAATCTCTCTTAAATTCCTTAAAGTTAGGGAAAAAACTCCTTCCTCATGCCCCAAACTTTCATAATGGATCTCAATGTTTCTTTATCCCTTACATTATTTTCATTTAAAACCTGTATCTTAAGCCCTCAGGGCTCTACTTACCTTTTTGCTGCCTGATAGCTATTCAGAGGAATTATTTTTTTAAAAATTCACTGGTAGACATGAAAAAAATAGTGGAAATATACCTTGGCAGGGATTTTTTAAAAATGTTGCCCACACTTCTTCGTGTTATATCATGAGCTGACTGGTGCTGGGGAGATTGGGCTGGTGAGACTTTAAATATCTCCAGTGTGGGGGGGATTGTGAAGGGTTGGGAAAAGAGAGTACCGCTTACCATTATCAGAGTGGTTCTTCACATTTCTCCTCTCTCCTTGCTGTTCCCCCGCTTCCCAGATACACCAGACAAAGTTGCCTCGAAGAATAACAAAAGGAAAGAGACTCAAAGCAGGGAAGTCTTCTAGCGTTTCCATCAAGGGTGATTCCAACACGGTACACTGCAGTATCCCCCAAAGTGCATTTGCGGATCACCTGCATGAGAAACACAAAGAATAAATTTTTAAAATAACTTACGCCCATGACCCACCACAAACTTCCTAAATCATTATTTTCAAGAATGTGTGCAGCAAAGGATTCTGCAATTTTCACCATCGTTCCAAGTGACTGTTACGAATGCTACATTTTGAGAGCCATTGGAATTACATAAACTACACCAAAACACAAACAGAAATTAAGGTAAAAACATAAAATAAAAGGGGAATAAATTTGACTATTTCAAAACAAACAGAAGACTGTATAACCACAGATTAGGAAACAAATACAACTGGCAATCAGGGAAATGCAAATCAAAGCAAATGGTACATTTCTATAACAGAATAGCCTACAACGTTGAAAAGAAATGAACTGAATAATGAGTGGGTAATTTTTGAAAATATGTTGAGTTGAAATAAGGAAGTTACAGAAGGAAATGAACATTATAGCATTGTTTGTGTAAACGTCGAAGCACAATATATGTGTGTCCATGTAAACACACTCAAATGTAGGTTAATATTATGTTAGTTTTGCATGGACTGTAAGGTTATACACCAAATCCACCAGAGCAATGGCTTCTGGAGAGGGAGGGAGAAATGGGACACAGGAGGGAAAAGGCAATTTTTAAATAAAATTAATAATAAATAATACTAACATGCATTTATTTGCCAAGTCCTATTTTAAGAGCTTTATGTATAGTATCACATTTAACCTCATCACAATCCTATGAGATAATGCTATTAATATCCTATTATTTCAATATATACAGGCATCATTTTAAACCTAAAGCCAATTTAGAAAAAAAATCCTTTCTAAATATGGTAGTGAGATTTGTAAGTTAGCATTTATTATTTCTGTATATTTCGCTATTTTTTTTTGGTTTTTGTTTTAGTTTTTTAAAAAAATAGATTGCATTACAATGCCGATGTATTTTTTCTCCTAAAAAAAAAAACCCAAAACAATGACTTACACTATCTTTTATGTTCTCACCTCCCAGCCTTACAAAAACCCTTTCATTTAACAATTCATTTTCATACCTCATCAGGCAGATTGTCCAATGGAGCCTAAATATCTCTGACCTTATTTAGTGGAACAGATGAAAATTAAAGTTCTCCCTATGGTTAAATTACATTAAAATGTAATACTGAACTCTGCAAAGAAAGCCAGAAAGCCCTGATAGTCTCCAAATTTAATAGCCATCAACATGCGTGTCTACTCATGTCTGCTTTTTGGTCAATCTCCTAAACAAGAAAGGTGTATAAATTATATTTCACTTGCTAAACAGTGCTATCAAGACTCACCATTTTTCACTTAGGAGGGAATCCCAAAATTATAGTCATAAAAAAATTATCTGTAAATATATGTGCCCTATTTAAGAACTAGCTGGATTTAGTTGGGAAATAGGAAATTCTCTTTTACACTGTATGGTTGGAAAGATTATTACATGAGTCAAGGTTGATTAGTTATCATATTAGGTGAGAGGTGAGTTTCCCTGAATGACAAATAAATCCCATTCCTTTTGTGCTTTTCAAAGAAAGTCACAGGGCTATGGCTACGTCTTTTGTGTGTTTCTCTGAAATGGAATGCAGATATAATCAAGGGAAATAAGATTTGAAGTAAAAGAAAAAAGAATAACCATTTTTAAACACTGGCATTTATCGTGTCCATGTTCCATGATAAATAGATTTTGACCCAAATATTTCCCAGCTACAATGATAATTTTTGATAAATGCCCAAACAGTAGTGCAAAGCCACCCTTTAAAAGAGTAGGGAACAGAAAGGGCATGGGAGATAGAGGCTTGCTGCGCCAAGGACTTTGGCCTCTAGGGAGTGCTCATCAAGGTAAGGGAAAACAACTGCATTCTCTGGTGCTGAGCAAACTCAGGCAGCTTTCACTTGCCATTTACTGAAGCTGGGGACTATGCTACACACACACACATCTGTACGTGTATTTATGTAAACATATGTGCGTGTTTATATGTGTGTGTGTACATGTGTGAATATGTGTATATGTATGTCTATATTATTTTCATCTTTCCAAGGTATTCTTTGTATCTCTCAATTTACAGGAGAAGAACCTGAGGCTTAAGAGTTTAAGTGACTTGACAGCATAGCAAGCAACAGATGGAGAGTTGAACCTGGCTTTACCTGACTCTGTAACCCAAGTTTTTAAACCTGTACACGGAAAGCTTTAGTGCCATTATATCATTACCTAAAACATAAAAAACATACTTGGGAGAATGATCAAGAGGACAAGATATATATTAAAGATAGACAGATTTTTCCATCCAAACCCCTTATTGGTATCTCTTATGTAAAAGAATTAAGCTAACACATTTTCAGAAAATATTGTGAATATGGTCCTACACATCACTTACTCATTAAAAGAGAAACTCGGCAGTGAGTCTGGCCTCAGATTCTTTCTTCTTGCCTATTCACAGAGCTCCCTGTGCTTGTCCAGAAATTTATTCCATCAGTGAAATGATAATTTTTCCCATTTTTTTTCTTTTTCAAAATGTCATTCTTGTCCTTTCAATCTTGTAACCCGTTATTAGGATTGAAATTATTTCATCAAGACTTTAAAACATCAAGGCTTCCTGGCCTTCAAATATCTAGTGTTTGTGCGTGTCACAAGGGCTAACAAAAACGCTCTTCAGAATACTCATCTCCTCGCTCACAGAGCCTACTCCTTGACAGCCATTCAAATTTCTTATCCTTTCCTATTAGTTGTACTTTGCTTTTGAATCTGATCACTGAATCCTGTTATGGAAATTACTAACCACTTTCAATGTCTTAATCCTGTGGGGCTGGTCACCCCTCCCAATATTCAACAGGAAGGAGCAAAGAAAAAAGAAAAAAAGAAATCTGAGAGCCTCTACTTTTCTTTGCCTCTCTTTGGAATACTACAGATGTATCATTTTGCAAGCAAAAACCAAGTGCTCCAGGTCCCTTTTAGCTTTGCCAGGGGTGTCAATTCAGTGGAACATGTATAACCACATCATATTTTAGCTAAAACAATCCAAATTTGTGTGATGCTGAAAGAACTATGAGCTTTTCTATGGTGTTTGTTTCCAAACACTTGTTTTTAATGTGAGAGAAAAATATTCAGGAGCGTCTTCAGGAGCTTTGCTAGTTACTCATCAAAGTCTGAAAACAATTCTTTTAAGGAGGCCCTTGCCATACTGTTGCTATATATACAAAACTCAGGTCAGGTATGTTAAGTTTAACATCTTGCCTCAGAGTTGCAGCAGATTGTGGCAGAGGTGATGAAAGATGGTTCAAGTTCCCATGAGAGTCAAACACATATGGAGAACTAAATTCACAATACAGCTAAAGCAGCCTCCGTTCATGGAATTCATCAGGCTTGTGTGGTCCCTGCTCTTCATGAATTTATTTTTAGCCTGTTATGCAAGGTTGGCGACTCAGTTAGGCCACTTTGAAAAGCAGGCTTTATTTAAGGATGCGTGTAGATAAAAGCTACAAAGGCATCAGGATCAGGACCAACTGTTCATCTCTTCTCATGGCCTAGATGATTTCTCTCTATCCAATCTCTCAATTCTCTTGGCGTGCCTGTTCCATCATTCCCTTAAAACCACCTGAAGGATTACCTCCATTTCTTCTGGTCAAATCCCAGAAAAAGCTAATCTTACTATTTTATCTAATTAGCATTGCTCCATTTGCTCAGATCCCTTTGTACTGGGGCGATCTTCTTGGTTTTCCTTAGGCCAGTTGGTCAGCAGCCAATCTTGAGCAAATAAAAATAATGCAAACTTAAAAACAAAAGGACTGGTACCATTTCTATAAAAATGAAAATATACAAAGTAAAAAGTCAGATGCTGATCTAAATGCTTTAGATCACATTCCTCTCTCTTTTCACCTCTCCCAATTTTTCACTATCACTGGATTTTTAAAAAAATATTTTTAATTTTTTCTAAAAGCTACTTAGATTACATAAAATGCTACATAAAAAAATATAAGGGATTCCCATATGCCCCACTCCTCACACCTCCCACTTTTCTCCACATTAACAACTTCTTTCATTAGTGTGGTACATTCATTGCAATTTTTAACAATGACGGAAACTTCCAGTCATTTAACTTATCCTCCTGCTTCCAGTTCTTTTGATCACCCTGAACTTCATTGGCTGTGTGCCCAGCTGTGACCCAGTCACAAGCATTTTAAAGATGCTATCACTAGAAACCTCCATTTATTTCATTCCTGACTCCCTTGAGTATTCCATTTCAATTTACTGCAAAAACAGAATCCATCCATTTTAAGATCTTCATATGTGCCTTCTCTGCACCTCCCAATTCCTTTGTATCTTAAACCAATCAGCCTTTTCTGGTTCTTTTTTTGTTTTTGTTTTTGTGTTTTGTGTTTTTATTTCAAATATATACACTCTTACTCTTTTTCAAAACTAAAAAAGGCTCAATCCCTTCCCATTTTCTTATCTCCAAATTATACTCCATTCTACTACTTCATATTCGTTTCCACACATTTTGTCTTTTCTGTTTATATTTAGTCTGTTTTGGACTACTGCTCAGCATATGCACATTTTCTCATCTAACCAAACCCTAAAAAGGAAAAAGAAACAAAACCCTTCATTCAATCTAGTTTCCTTCTCAAACTAGCAGCCCATCTTCTTCCTTCTCTTCATTACCAAACATCTAAGAAGAGTAGTTCACACTCACTGTTTCTACTAGTATCCTTGCTTCTTACCCTACTATACCCAGGATTTTTCGACCTCTGAGAGGACACGAAGACTTCCAACATGGCACTCTCCATGCTCTCTTCCCACTTCACAACCAGCACAAACATTCTATATTGGTAATAGAGCATTCAATCACGTTCTACATTTGCATCAATGAATGCGTTTAATTCTCACAAGCTGTTTCAGCATTGTTCACACTTTATAAATGAGGATACTATGGCACAAAAATGTAAAATTACTTCCACAGGCACCAACAGGTAATAAGCCCAGTGGTTTTGGCCTCACTAGGATTTAAAACTGCTGGAAATTCTGCTCCTACACTTTCCATGACACCATATTTTTGGTTTGTCTTCTATATCTCACTGTCTGTAACACTTCCATCTCTTCAATCAGCTCCTCCTCCAATTTACTCTTAAATGCAGGTTTTTACTTAAATTTCAGTTCTTGGAACTCCCCTCTCTCCCTTCCACACTGCCTTCCTGAGGTTATAGCTACTCGTGTGACTAAAATATTCCTGTGGCTCTCTTCCAAATTACATTTTGAACCCTGGCGCTTCTACTCTCATCCAGATTTTAGTTTTTCAGATTCCACGGTTGTATGGTTGTTCTACCAGCATCAAAACTTAATGTATCCATAATCAAACGCATATTTTTTCTTACTAAAAAAATCAACAAAAGCATACCTAGGTTTATTTTCTTGGTTAACTATATTATTATTTATTCTAATATTCCACCAATTCAACTGGAAGTCCAAGTAATTTTGGACTTTCCCTTTCTCCCAGTGTCTTATCACCAAGGCCTAAGAGTTCTCTACATGTTTCTCTAGAACAGGGGTTATTAACAAGGAGTCCAAGGACACAAAGATTTCAGGGAATCCGTGAGCTTGAATTGAAAATTCAAAAAAACATTATTCTTGTGGGGACATGTTGGTGTGGGTGTGATATATTTATTAAATAATACACAGTATAGAGTGAACTTAGTATGATTTTTATTTTGATGTAGCGTGTTCTGAGTGCAGGGGATAGTTGACTGCAAAAAGGTTGGTAAGGATGGCAGAGATGGTTTTATGATGCCATGGGAAAGCTCGACTTTCTAAATGTTTGCCGAAAAAGGCCATTTGAACAGATGTTGAACCATGTTAGGTTATTAGGTATTGAAATTTTGAGAAAGTTATGAAACGCAATTTTGAATAATCCTAATATTTAGTTTAAAGCCATGCCAATACTGTCATAAAACTATCTGCCACTGCATTCTGAGAAGGGGTCCAAGGTTTTCACCTGACTGGCAAAGGGGTCTGTGGAATAACATAGGTTAAGAGCCCCTGCTCTAGAATGTCCTATTTCCATTTCTGTAGCCACCGTCCTAGTGCAGGTACACATTACTTCTTGCATGGGTTATTCATGTCCTACCTGAGAGATCTCATTGTGATAATTTCCCTCACAGACACATCTATGTCATGACTTCGTCATGCCATCTCACTGGATGTCACTCACTGTTCATATAAAAGAAGTCAAATTCGTCTCAGCCTGTTGTTCCAGGGCCTTTACTACCTAACTCCAACATTACATTTCAAATCACCTCCCATTAGATCTTGCCATGTGAGTGCAAGTTTCTGCCGAACTGGGCAGGTTGAAATGCTGAACACACCATTCACACTTCCTCTGGAACTGTGCTGACCCCTTTGTTTGGGGAGTCCTTCATCTCCGCTTACCGAATCCTCCACCCTTCCATACTCAGAGCAATCGCCAATTCTCATTTTTACATTAGTTTTCTTTTCAATGCTCCTAAAAATAACCAGGAAACTAAAGACTGCTTGATCCTTCTTTTAAACTAGATGAAGAAAAGTATGGTAGTAATATCGATCAATTGCAGACTCATTTGAACTTGGAAATAGATGTATAAGCAACCAGCTTGAGAATAGAAAGGACAAGCATTTCCATCAAGAGACTAGGGAGGTACCTACCTGCCAGTAACCTTTCTCCCTTTCCCAGGTCCTGGGAAATAAAGATTGCTCCGTCTTCCTGTAGTGTTCTCATGATTGTCAATATACTGTCTTATTCCCAGGACCCCTGACAAGGGCTTTCATCATTTTGATTCTTATCAGCTATCAATTCTAAGATGCTGAGCTTATATTTGCTCTCCTCTGTCCACATTTTACAGAATTATGGAAATGACCCAAGCAGTTAGTAATGTTATGGTCTATAAACTGCAGCCTCAAAAACTTGACCCTGTTTACCCACGGGATCAGAGTACTGACACCTAGTTTAGATTAAAACACAAACTTTTGCACCCTTGTTTGGGTCACTTTTTTTTTTTTTTTTTTCTCGTTGTCAGTCATTGTCTGTTTTTTTCTTTAGGATGTACTGGGAACTGAACCCAGGACCTCCCATGTGGGAGGTGGGTGTTCAGCTGCTTGAGCCACATCTGCTCCCTGCTCGTTGTTTTTTTTGTTTTTGTTTTTGTTTTTTGCTTATTGTCTGCTCATTGTTTGCTCGTTGTCTGCTCATTGATTTCTTTTGCTCATAGCCTGCTCATTGTCTGCTTGTTGTTTTTTCTCTTTTT
>JAQZBX010009401.1:0-46195 GCA_029593785.1 Cabassous unicinctus
AAGGAGGCCCCGGGAAGCGAACCCGGGGCCTCCCATATGGTAAACGGGAGCTCTATCGATTGAGCCACACCCACTTCCCAGTAGACAGGATTTGAAACAAGAACTTCATGAAATCAGTATTCCAATTTGGTTCCCTCATGGCGAACCCTTCAATATCCATCCCTTTCCAAACTTTTAGTCAAAAGACTGACAATAAATACCTAACAAATAAACCAAGAAGATAATATAAATGGTGATAAATGTGTTAAAAAGGAAAAAGAAGTGAGCAAGATTGTCTTGGTTTTCCAAGCTACCATGACAAATACCACACAACAGATTGGCTTAATAATAAGAATTTATTGACTTACAGCTTCGGAGACTAGAAAGCTTGCTTCCTCCTGGGTTTGGTAGCATTCTGGTTGGCCAACCATCCTTGGGTTCCTTGGCTTTCCTGTCACAGGGCAATGTCATCTCTTATCTCTTTTGTGTTCCCACTGACTACTTGATTTTAGATCCTCCCCATGGCATTCTCTTTTAAAAGTTTTTCAGTAATAGGGTTAAGACCCACCCTGATTCAGCTGGCTGCACCTTAACTGAAAATAACATCTTCAAAAGGTCTTATTTACAATGTTTTAACACCCATAGGTATGGGATTGAGATTAAGAATATGTTTTTCTTCTGGGGTACATAATTCAATCCGCCATAGAGATGATATTATACAGAGTATATGTTGGGCCAGTGTATTAGTCAGCCAAAGGGGAGCTGACTAATACCCCTAAGGGTATTAGTCTGGTACTAAGGGGTACCAGAAATCTGCTGGCTTTTATAAAGAGTATTTATTTGGAGTAGAAGCTTACAGTTACCAGGCCAAAAAGCATAAGTTACTTCCCTCACCAAGGTCTATTGCCACATGTTGGAGCAAGATGGTGCCAATGCCTCCAAGAGTTCAGGCTTCCTCTTCTTCTTAAGGCTCCATGGTCCCAGCTTCTTCCAATATCAGCTGTAGGCTGGGATAAGTCTCATCTCTCTCCTGGGGCTCATTTCTCTCCAGTCTCAGCTGCTCTGCTCTCTCCACAAGGCCAGCTGTAAACTATCAGGCAAATGGCTCATCTCTCTTCCCAGGGCCTCTGCCATGTCTAATGGAGCCTTCTCTCTTTCCTCATGTGTCTGCTTCTCTGTGTATTTACTTCCCGGGCATCCAGCATTAAAACTCTAACTAACTCCTCTGCCATGTCATTTTCTCTGTGAGTCCCCACCCAAGGGGGTGAGACTCAATGTCCTATTGATGTGGCCCAATCAAAGCCTTAATCGTAATTTAATCCAGCAAAAGTGAAACCTCTGAATCCAATACAATCTAATATGCCCAGAGGAACAGACCAGCTCACAAATATACTTCAATATCTATTTTTGGAATTCATAAGCAGTATCAAACTGCTACAGCCAGGGAAGGCCTTCTATGACATTTAACATTTGAATCAAAACCTGAAACTTAAGGAGCCAGTCACAAGAAATTGGTCAGGAAAGTAGTAGTGGGATAAAAAAGAGTAGTAGAAGAACAGTGGGTACAAAGACTTAGTGTAGGAACAGGCCAAGGACTAGAAAGGTGAGGAGGCTAGGTACTCCTCAAAATTTAAGTAGATACTCATTCTTAGGAGCTGAGACTGCACTTGCATTACCTTGAGAGTGACTACCTCCTATATTCTGTGCCACAGATGCTTTGATTGTTTCACGTTAGTCCCAGCCCTGGGTAGGAAAATGCTTGTGGCTTTGAGTAACAGAAAGAAAGTTTGCATGGCTGGAGAATAATAAATTATTGCTGGAATGGTAGGTAGGAGCCATATTGTGTATGGAATTACCGACCATAAAAAGGAGTTTGTATTTTATTTTAGGTGTGATGTTAAGTCACTGGAGGGTTTTAAGCAAAGGAATATCATTATCAAATTTATGTTTTAAAAGTTTAAAACGTAAACTTTTATGGTTATGGAAACTGAGTCATCAGTTGGATGGCTATTGCTTTGGTCCAGGCAAGAGATGATGATGTGTAGACAAGGGTGGCAGCAGTGGAAATGGAAAGAAGAGTACATATTAAAAATTAATTTTTGTATAGCAAGAGAACTACCACTTGGTTGAAATAGTTGCAGGTGGGGAGTGTGGTGGAAGACTGTGAGATTGAAAATTGTATTTCTATTTCACGACTTGGGAATCAACCATTGATCACTGGTACTAAAGAAAGAACACACAAACAGGCAGACTAAAACAAGTGAAAATGCGTATGTATCTGAATCTCCCATAGGCATCTTCTTGTGCCATAAGGAAAATTCCTCTAAGATAGAAAAGGATGTTAGGATCAGCTATGTTGTGGAGTTATATGCATCTTCAACTGCATCAAGTATTGAAAAATTTCTTTACAAAGAGGTTCTACTAAACTTAATCTCCCAAAAGCAATGTCTGTTAGCTTCACTAAAGAAAGAATTCCAAAGCAAACACAAGGTCTTCAAACCTCAGCTAGGCTATACTTACTTATAGCATAGGAATCCTAGCCATCTCTTTGCAACACCCCTTCAACGTTTCTCAATGCTCTTACTGCTCTCCTCCAACTTCCTACTCCATAACTCATTATATAGCCTGGTTAACTTCTTTCCACATAGTAGATTGAATGAATTTGACTTTTTTTAAACTTAAAGGCTGTGAAACCTTGAGCAAGTTTCTTAACCTTGTCAAGTTTCATTGTGTTACTTTTAAAATGAAAACAATAGCAATGCCTCTTTCTGCTTTTGGGTATGAAGATGAAATGTGATAATATATGTTTAAGCACTTAGAAAATTGCCAGACAAATAGTATGTGCTTATTAAATGCTAGCTATTATTATTATTATATGGATATGAACTCCCTCAATTTCTACCTACAAATGATCTAAACCATGCCTAGTCTTACCTCCTTTTCTCTTGTGTAATTGGAATGTGTTGCTCTTCTAACTTAGGTTAATCCCTTAACTTGTGCTCTGCATCTCAACTTTCTGTCCTCCTTTGGGACTTGATACAGAAGTTATTGTCTCTTTTCATGCTTCTTTAATCTCTCTCAACTAATATATTCGTATTTCCAAAAAATATGAATACCCACACTATGCCACCTATTCCCAATTTCTCACTCTCTTTAGTTCTGTCTTCATTGTAATAATTCTCTCTTCAGCTATATCTAATCTGTTATTTTATGCAGCTTCTTTTTTTCAAATTTAATGATATTATTATTTCTAAATATTATGTTTGATTATTTTTCAAGTATGTCTATTTTAACTATATAGTATATTTTTCTTTTCTCATGTTTCTATTCTTTCTTTGATATAGTTAATAATTTAAATGAATTTTATAGTTCTGAATATTTTAATTATTAGTGTTCTTAAATGCTGGTTATTGTGTTTGCTGACTTTTGCTCATGGTATAAAATTTCTGTATATTTAACATAAGTTCCCATTACAAGATCATCTTCAGTGGCATTTTATCTTGCTGACTTTTGGAAGTGAGGTTTACTTTTGGCTTCAGGGGTTATCACTGGCCTGGGCCTGTGTTATTTCTCAGCTCTGAGTACCTAATATAGAAACAGTTGTATAAATAAGAAGCCAAAGCGACAGGAGAAAAAGGCTATGACCACAAACTTTCAGGAAAGGCTTTTTCCCCTGACTAGTACACAGAATAAGATGAGAATTTTTAATTTCTTTTTACTTTGTGCGCATGGGAGAATTTTTCCAGTGCTCATTTTTACAGATGCCTTAGCCTTTCAGTGGTCCTGGCTTTACATGATGGTGTTAGTTCTTTCCAACTCTTTCCAATCCAGTTGGGCCCAAGGCCTTATCTCTTGCCCTGTATATCTCCAAGAACCCAATGACTAGCAAACCCTGCCAGTAGTTGCTTTTGTTTTGGTTTTTACTTCTTTTTTATGTGTTCTCCCTATTCTTTACCTCATGCCCCATCTGGATTTTGTCTATTTTTAGTTATGCATTAAGTGGCTTTTTTTTTTTAATGCATTTTATCCAGAATTTCTAAGTTTTTCAGTATGATGTATTTTGGGTTGCCTAGTCTTTGATACTCAAAATGTGGTCCTCATTAGAGTACTAGCACCACCACGTTGCTTGATGGAAATGCAGAATCTCAAGCCCCATACCAACCCAACTCCTGAATCAGGATCTGCATTTTAACAAGACCTCCAGGTATTTTAAAGTTCAAGAAGCACAGTGCACAAACAGGCATAATGCTCTTTTTAATGGGTCAGTTCAGTCATGACAATATCCTAAACAAAAGAGAGCAAAGTCTGCCTATCACATTCAGTCAGGAGTCTGGCCTCTGAAATGTGTCATGTCTGTAAGCCTTTCCCTCTATTGCAATCATATTCTCTCTTTCTTCCCCTGCATCAGCCTCCAAGATACAGCACAAGGATTTCCTCCAAGGTAGGGGTTCTTAACTTTTTTTTCCACAGACCCCTTTGCCAGTCAGGTGAAAACCACAGACACCTCACTGAGTCCACACTATGCTGTGTATTATTTAATAAATATGTCACGCTGGCACCAACACGTCCCCAAAAGAATAATGTTTTTTTTGAATTTCAATTCAAGCTCACAGGCCCCTTGTTAAGAACTGCTCTGAGGAGTCCCGCTCACAGCTGAATTAGGTGCCCTCTGATGTTCTCCCACACAGCCCTGCACAAGCGTCTGTCATCATATATCACAGGTGTGATAATTCTCTTCTGTCCCATTCTACTATAGACCTCTGCAGCACAGAGGCTGGCACGTTGTGGGCATTTGATAAATATTTTGCAAAATGATTAAATGAATGGCCGAAAGGATGAAATACTTAGTCAGGAACTACTTAAGTAAAATCATGAAAAACTAAAATTAAAAATCTTCAGATTAGTTAACTGTTTATGGCTGGTAGTAAAATAATGGCTTTGTCAATCCATTCTTGTCCCACAACTATATCCAGGAGAGAGAACTTTGTACATAGTATTCGCTCAATACATACTTACTTAAAAATATTTTTAACTTTTTTCTTTGATATAAATTTGAAAAGCTGTGAAAGGCTTTGTTTGTCAAAGAGATGAAGTACTGCTGCTGCCATGTTTTCCAAATTTAATACAAGGTGGAGAAAGCTGAGGTGTGGAATCTACACAGCAGGGATGGAGGACCAGGCGTTCTCTGCTCAAAAATATTTTACTTCCTCCCCATATGTCTCCAGGAAGACCATCTTGTTTAACAAGTCTCTCTTCTTGCTCCATTTTGCCAAAACCATGTTCCTGAAGAGCACTGGTAGAGAGTCTTTCTTTTTTTTTTTACTCAAAGCATATTCAAAATCCTTCTAAAGCCTTTTTGCTCTTTTTCACTAACTTGAGTTATTGCTTTGCATTGGGGTATTGATTTTGATTTTGACTTTCACTAAAAGTGAAGTTAGACATTTTAACGATGAGCTTTTGTCGTCTATGGAGCACTCAATTACGTTTTAATGACTATTTTGCAATGAGGTAATATTCCTGTTTCCTTCCTCTGGGAAACAAACTCTGTAAGATTTTTAGAACCGAGCTATCCTCGTGGATTTGCTTCCTCTCATTACCCTTATCCTGTCACCATATTTTTACTGGACTCCTCAGCATTCTAACTCTGTGTGCCAATGTAAATAAATAATCCCTCAGAATATAAAACAACTCTAGCTTAATAACCATACAGCCACCAAATTAGAGAGATGCTATTTGCTACACACAGCAACTCACTTTTTCTTTTCTTTTTAAAATTTCCTGAAGGTCTTTGTCAATTCTGTCTGGAAAAGTAAAAGCTCTTTACCCAAAAGACCTTTAGTAATTTTAAACTCCCCTTTCAGATGATCTCTAGTGAGGAATGGAACGGAGGTGGGGAGGCGGGTGGGATTCCTTTTCCAGCTGTTAGCAGCAATCTCGTCTGAGAGAAGGGCCTCTAATCCAACCACAGCACTCTGGAAAAGTTGGAGCCGTCAGTTTCAGTGAAGCAATCCCACAGAAGGCCAAACTCCCAACTGCCTAGGCTTTTCATGAACAATTCTCATTGTTGTTTCTTTGTTTAGGGGGTTTCCTTCAACAGGGGCTGGGATTTATACCACAGAATGTACTGTCAACAACAGCTGAGTCTGCCTCTTCAAATTACCTCTCTCCCACCCCAGGCAGCGCGTAGTTCTGTCTTCTGCCTCATACCCCAAAGCTGGGAATCTTTGGGAAACCCTGATATGCAAGAATTTTTATTTGGATTCAGGTGATTTTATTTTCACTTTTTTATTCTTCTGTTACATGAGAAATATTCTTTCTGGAAATCAGATTAGACTTTCAGCCACTCTGACTGCATTGGACTAAAATACCAGGAAACCACACAGTTTTTTGGGAGGCATCAGGGGATTGCTGTTGCTTGCCTTTTCTGGAAGTGTCAACTATTTTCAGTTCCTTCTGTGCCTGGTGTTGCCCAGCTGGTAAGGGAATCTCTGCCAAGCGCTGAGATACACGTTACATTCTATTGCATTCAGCTATCCCTTTTTATTTTTTATCACACAATGGAGTGTGTTTGGGGACATAAGGCCTTGAGGTTCTGCATTCTGCTTCTTCTGTCAACTGCTTTCACTCTCACATCTGTGGTAAATAGCATGACAATTGGGATTCTCCCAGGCGAAACCAAGGAAGCAGAGGAAGGGCTTTTTTGATCGAGAGCCAGTAGGTGTAAGTGTTTTGCAACGCAGGTGCATCTCTTCAGCTGACTATTACCACATTGAGAGACAGATGTAAAATTCATCTCTGCCCTCAAAGGGTATGACAACAGCGCAGATATCCCAGAAGCCTGGCTGCGTTTTCACCCAGCCTGGCTCCAACAGACTGACCATGCTTCGAATAGTCTGAATCCTATGAGACTGTTTCCCAGTTATTTATCTCTCCTAACATCTCTGACAGAGGGCAAATCACTCATCGGCCTGGGTAGAAGCTGAGGGGGAAAAAAAAGGAAAGATGGTACTTTCTCTGGTAGGTTTTCCTGCACCCAAATTACTATGTACTTTAGGGACTTTGGGGAAGTGAGGTCGTTGGGAGTAGAGGAATAGAATTTATTGAGCACCAACAATTTATTCATAGAGTATTTATTAGGCATTTGCTATATGCAAGGTGGTGTGCTTCGTGGTATGTTTCAAAGACAGAATGTGATCATTTTATATAATCCTCCAAATCGCTCTGTGTTCTTGTCTTGGGGCAAGGGTGATTATAGCCTCCATTTTACAGAGGGAGAAACTGAGGCTATTCTTGGCCATACAGCCAGTAAGTGGCAGGGCTAGTACCTGAAGCCAGTTTCTAGTTCACCATAATGCTCTTACACAATGATGTGGAATAATTGTTTACTATTTCACTGCATTGAAATGTCAGTTAAATATTAAAATCTATGATGGTGACATAATCCAAAGAAAAGCTTGATGTTAGGGTCATGGGCAGTTAGATACTCAATTTTTTAATTGATATTGATAAAATAGTAAAAGAAGGAAAAAGGAAAAATGTTTTATAATGCTTGTTGTGGATCTGTCCTGTACAGAAAAAGCACTGCATTAATAAGAAGGACCAAGGAAACATACCCATTAGGCAAAACAACAAAATAGTCTCATCTACAGAGGAAAACCAAATCAATAGCTTGAAATTTTTGCATACTAAAAATATGACTATTTCTGAATCTAGGTATGCTTAATTACGAAATCTTGATATATACCATTTAATTCACTAAATAGTTAATAAGAATCAACTTCATATCAGAAACTGGTGTTGGCCCTGGAAATACAGAGATTAAAGATGCTTTTCCTGCCCCTAAGGAAATTATAACTTTAAAAAAACTTAACAAAAAATTTGCGTTAAATTATTTTTAATAAACATGTTTCAAGTTGGTCTCAGTTTGTCACAAGCAGTAGTACCCTCGTCAAATCAAGGTAAAATGGTGGAAAGGATGTCAAGTCAGACAAATTATGGTTCTCCTCCTAACTGCTCTCCTCACTCATCATAGGTCTCTTTATGTCTCTGGACCACAGTTTCCTCATCTATAAATTGAGAGGTTTGGTTGACAGCAAAGGACACTTGTAGTTCTGGTATTTGTAATTCCTTGAGCCTATGTTTTGAAAAGTGAAGCTCACCCATAGCGGAGATGGGAGACTGTGTATAAAAGTCAGTCACTAACATGAGGGAAATAAAAGGAAGTTAAGGCTAATTCTTCTACCACAGCTGCTCTTCTACCAAATACGGAATTCATTTCCTCCTCTCTACCCATCCTACCTCCACATGGCTGTTAACCAGACTTCAGTTGGACAGTTTAGAAATCCCATCTCATTGCTTACATACCCTAAGCTCAAGTAGTTAATGAGCAGAAAAATGACCAGAAAAAGTGAAGGAAGATAAAAAGCAAAGTATTTGGATGATAGCAAAGAATGTGACAGCTGCACACTGACGGCAATTTGTTGATCTCAGGAAGCTGCTTGAATAAATACACTTGGTTCAATATTTTAACAAGGATTATTTTTTAAGACTTTCCCCCACCAGAATAGGAAAAAATAAGTAAAATATGATTGTTTTACTAAAATATTTTCAGGAATTTTAAATCAGAAGAAAAATACGAAGCATAAAAAAATCTGGGTATTTTCTAAAAAGACAAGGGACAATAAAGGATTGCAAATCTCTAAATTGTAAGAACTTTCTGGCCAGGACTCAAGCTGTTGTTTTCTGTGACGGACCCAGGTAAGCTTCCAGGGTGGCTTCTGTCAATGACACCCAGCAGCACCACTTGGTTTGTGACAGAACCTCCCATTGGTGCAGCTCTCAGTAGCTTGCCAGTCACCCACGGCTCTCAACCTCGTGGCTCCCACTGGCAGCTGTTACCAGCTCTCCAAGCAACATCAATTTCCAACAACTGCCTATCATTCTACTGATTTTTGGTCACTGTGATGTTTGATATTACGTGTCAACTTGGCTAGGATGTGCATCCAGTTGTTTGGTCAAACACTGGCCTACTTGTTGCTGTGAGGTAATTTGTATATGGGATTGGTATCTACAGTCAGCTGACTTTAAGTAAAGGAGATTTCCCTCCATAATGTGGATGGCTTCATCCAATCAGTTGGAGGTCCTAACACTAAGAACTGAGGCTTTCAGAGAGCAGAAGGGATTCTACGTCAATCCTGTATCTTCTATTCCTTCCTGAGTTTTTAGCATGAGGAATTCAGACTCAGAACTTCAATTTCACTCTGTATTTTGAATGTGTGTGTGTGTGTGTGTTGTGAGTATTGAGGACAGGGGAAGAGTGGAATATGCAAACAAGCAGATCTCTAGCATTTCCCTAAAGGGTAATGAAGTTGAACATCTTTTCATGTGCTTATTGGCCATTTGTATACCTTCTATGGAGAAATGTATATTCAAGTCTTTTATCCATTTTGTAATTGGTTGTTTGTCTCTTTCTTGTTGAGTTGTAAGATAACATTACATATTCTGTATATTAAACCATTATTTGATATGCAGTTTACAACTATTTTTTCCCCATTCTTTAGCTTGCCTTTTTACTTGGCATATTGATATCCAGTTTTAACAGCAACATTTGTTGAAGAGACTATTCTTTCCCTTTTGAGTGGATTTGGCACGTTTGTCTAAACTCAGTTGGGGGGAAGGTTTTTGATTAATGATTCAATCTTTTTACATATTATTGGTCTGTTGAGATCTTCAATTTCTTCTTGAGTTAGTGTAGGTAGTGTGTGTGTTTCTAGGAATTTGTCCATTTCATCTAGATTATCTAATTTTTTGATGAATAGCCTAGTATCCTCTTATAATCCTTTTTATTTCTGTGAGGTCAGATGTATCCCCTTTCATTTCTAGTTTTAGTTATTTGTACCTCTCTCTTTTTTCTTTGTCAGTCAAGCTAAAGTACATCTATGATTTGACCTTTTCAAAGAGTCATCTTTTGGTTTCATTGATTCTCTCTATTCTATTTTTTATTCTCTATTTCATTTATCTCTGCTCTAATCGTTATTTCTTTCCTTACGTTTGCTTTGGCTATAGTTTGCTCTTCTTTTTCTAAATACTGTTGTGAAGTAAGTTTTCTGATTTTAGATCATTCTTCTTTTTTATATAAGCATTTAGAACTAAAAATTTCCCTTTCAGCACTGTCTTTGCTCCATCCCATAAATTTTTGTATATTGTGTTTTCATTTTCACTTGTCTCAAGATATTTCCTAATTTCCTTTGTGATTTATTATTTGACCCATTGGTTGTTTAAGGGTATGTTGTTTAATTTCCATGTATTTGGGAGTTTTCCAGTTCTCCCTTTGTTTTTGATTACTAGTGTCATTCCATTGTGGCCAGAGAGGATATATTGTATGATTTCAGTATTTTTAAATTTATTGGGACTTGTTTTGTGACCTAACATATGGTTTATTTTGGAGAATGATCCATGTTTCACTTGAGAAGAATGTGTATTTTTTTGTTGTCGGGTGAAGTGTTCTATATATGTCTATTAGGTCTAGGTGGTTTAGAGTATCAGTCAAGTCTTGTAATTCCTTAGTGAGCTTCTGTTTAGATATTCTATCCATATTGAAAATGGTGTATTAAAGTTTCCTACTATTAATGTAGGATCATCAAATTCTCCCTTCAAATCTATCAGTATTTGATTCATATATGTTGGGACTCTGCTGTTAAGTGCATATATATTTATAATTGTTACATAGTCTTGTTGAAGTGACCCCTTTATCTGTATATAATTACTGTCTTTATCTTTCATAACTGTTATTGACTCGAAGTCTATTTTAACTGGTATTAGAGCAGTTACCCCAGCACTCTTTTAGTTCCTACTTACATGGCATATATTTTTTCCATCTTTTCACTTTCACCAATTCAGGTCTTTGAGTTTCAGGTGAGTCTTTGTAAACAGCATATAGTTGGGCCATACATTTTTGTCCATTCTGTAATCTCTGCCTTTTGACTGGAAAGTTTAATCCATTTACATTTAAAGTCACTACTGGAAATACAGGACCTTATTCTACCATTTTGCTATTTGGTCTTCATAAATCTTAAAACTTTTTATTCCCTCAATTAGTCCATTAGTGCCTACCCTCATAATAATTTGATCATTTGTATTGTGCCATTTTGAGTCCATTCTCATTTCTTTCTCTATATATTTCTCACATATTTTCTTTGAGGATGATATCGAGTTAAAATTTAACATCCTAATCTATAATAATCATGTTCAATTTGATGGCCAACTTCAATTTGATACCAACTTAAATTAAATAGTGTACATCTGCACTGTTCCCATACCCTTATGTCCCCCCATCCTTTTGTTGTATTTGTTACAAATTATAAATTTGTGCATGATATTTTCAAAACCATAGATGTATCGTTACTTTTTATGCATTTGCATTTTAACTCCATTGAAAATAAGAAATGGAGTTATATACCAAAAACAAAAAACCTAATATTACTGGCATTTACAATGACACAAAATGTTACCTTTGAATCACTGTCTAGTTCCATTTCCTTTCACTCTGAAGAACTCCTTTTAAAATTGCTTATTGGGCAGGTCAAGGGGTGATGAATTCCATCAGCTTTTGTTTATCTGGGTGTCTTTTTATCTCTCCCTTGTTTTTGAAGAAAGGTTCACTGGATATAAAATGCTTGGTTGGTGTATTAGTCAGCAAAAGAGATGCTGATGCAAAGTACCAGAAATCTGTCAGGTTTTATAAAGAGTATTTATTTGGGGTAGAAACTCAGTTACCAGGCCATAAAGCATAAGTTACTTCCCTCACCAAAGTCTGTTGCCACATTTTAGTGCAAGATGGTGGGCAATGTCTGCGAGGGTTCAGTCTTCCTCCTCCTCCCAAAGCTCTGTGGTCCAGCTTCTTCCAATCTCAGCCACAGGTTGGGACAAGTCTTGTGTCTCTCCCAGGGCTGTTTTTTTCCAGGCTTATCTGCTCTGCTTTCTCCTAAAGGCCACCTGTCTCTATTCCTGGGGCCTCTGCCCTGTCTGCTTTATGGAGCCCTCTCTCTTTCCTCATGTATCTGCTTCCCTATGTATTTACTTCCTAGAGCTCCAACATTAAAACTCTAACTTTCTCCTCTGCCATGTTGTTTTCTCTGTGAGTCCCCACCAACCAAGGGGGCGAAGACTCAACATCCTACTGATGTGGCCCAATCAAAGCCCTAATCATAATTTATCAAGTAAAAATGAAACCTCTGAAGATAATACAATCTAATACACCCAGAAGAACAGACCAGTTTACAAACACAATCCAATATCTATTTCTGGAATTCATAAACAATATCAAACTGCTACAGTTGACAATTGTTTTCTTTCAGCACTTTAAGTATTTCAACAGACTGCCTCCTTGCATCCATGGTTTCTGATGAGAAATTGGCCCTTAAATCTGATTGGGACTTCCTTTTACATAACACATTGCATCCTCTTGCAGCTTTCAGAACTCTCTTCTTTGTCTGTTGCATTCAACACTTTGATCAATATGTGATGGGGCATATTCTTCTTCAAGTTTATCCTATTTTGTGTTCTATGGGCTTATTGGATGTGCATATTCACATTGTTTGCTAAGATTAGGACATTTTCTGTCATTAATTTTTCATATTCTTTCTGATCTTTTCTCTCTTCTCCTTTTGGAATCCAGTAAAGGGTATATTGGTACACTTGATGGTGTCCCAAAGGTTTCTTAGGCTATTTTCATTTTTTATAATTCTTTTATATCTCTGGTCCTCAACCTGACTCATTTCAATTGACTTGTCTTTTATTTTAAACAAATAAATTTTATTGATATGTATAAATAAAGCATACACTTCATCCAAAGTGTATAATCAATGGTATTTACTATATAGAGCATTTTCATTATTTCAAAAATAATAATAATAAACAAAAAACAGACAAACAAGAAAATTCCTCACCTCTCAATCTCTCTCTGCTTCCCCCACTGTACATAGCTGCTGTTTCTGGCTATTCTATCCAAAGTGTATAATCAATGGCTTTTAGTATAATCACAATGTTGTATAGTCATCATCTCAAAAATTTTAGAACAAATTTCATTTCTCCAAAAAGAAAGATTCCAAACCCCTTAGCATTCTTTCCTCAGACCTACATAACAACTAATCTCCTTTCATCTTTATAAATTGATTTATATTTACATTTTATATAAGTGGAATTATACAATATGTAGTACTCTGTGTCTGGTTCCTTCACTTAGTGTAATTTTTTGTCTAATATTAATATTGTGCAGTATTAACTTACATTTGCTCAGCTTCAAAGAAAAATGGTATTATACATGCAATTCTACCTATATTCATATTTCACATAATATATCAATTTCTCTTCTGCCAGTTCCAATTTGTTGTTGAGACTCTCCTGGAAATTTTTAATTTCAGTTATTGTGGTCTTTGACTATAGTATTTCTGTGTGGTTCTTTTAAAAATTTTGTATCACTTTACTGAGATTCTCATATTGTGCATTTGTTGATTTCCTCATATTCTTTATTTCTTTATCTGTATTTTCCTTCATCTCCTTGAGCATATTGAAGATCAACTTTTAAACTTTTTTTTTTTCAGTTATGTTCAAAATCTGGCCTTCTACATAGGTGTTTTCTGGATTTTTATCCTCTTCCTTTGGATAAGCCATCATTTCTTGTTTCTTTGTCTTGTAACCTTTTGTTGCACACTGTATATTTTAATATTTTAAAATGTTAACTCTGAGATTAACTCCTGACCTGATTCTTGAGCTTGGTGATATAACAAAGATTTTCTTGAATGCCAGCCCAACTCTCAGGATGGTCTGACAAAGGCAAATGCAAAGTTTATGTTCCTCCCTGTCTTTTCTGGGCCTGTCCTAGGCTTGTGCTTACTAATGGCTTAGGAGTTTCTCTATTCACAGGATTTTGAACATGCCTTTTACTTCCCAGGAGACAGAATTTCTCCCTCTCCTGTGTGTTCCAACTGCTGTACTTAAAGCAAGTAAGCCTTTGCCCAAGGTCATCTGCCTCAATTGTTTCTTACTCTACTTTCATTTTCCCAAGCTGCTTTTGCCTGTAGAGAAAATTCTGGGAGGGAGTTCAAACTAGAGAGGAATTTCCCAAGTCAGTCTTTCCCAGATGGAACAAGGCCAGGCACCCACAAATGGAGTGCCGGCAGGCTCCTAACTGCCCTAGAGAAGGGATGAAGAAAGGACCAGTAAGGGTGTCGGGAGCTTCTTCCATGGCTCCCCAGAGCTGTGCTTTCTTGCCCTGCCCAGCCAATGCAGCCCTTCAACTGCTCTCCACAGCTCCAAAGAAGCATACTTTCTTAAAGCCTCCTCCACTGTATTTATCCAGGGTAGGTAGAAGCATTGGCCACCCTCAGGGCCAATCCAAATTCACTAATTGAGGGCCATGATCAGCAATGAGGTCATGCCTATCCAAGACCTTGAGGAAGTGGGTTTTTATGCCCCTTTTTGTCACCAGCAAGGTACACCATGGGCCAGACCCCACAGCAGCCTGCTGTAAGGGGGGGATGGGTGCTGGTAACCACATGGAGATGGCAATTACAGTAATTTACTAGCCTCTTCTTCCCTCTCTTCCCTGGATGCTGTACAGTGTTCTATACTGTAATACAGTGGTTTTAAAATAGTTGATTCAGACAGTTCTTGCCTGTTTAAAAATTATCATGATGGAGGGACTGATTCTTAGAGCTTCTTACTCTGCTGTATTCCCACAATCCTCTCCCCAAAATCCTGAGGTTAGTTTTCAAGTTGATGAAAATGTTCTAAATTGTACTGTGGTGATGGTTACACACATCTGCTAGTATACTGAAAACCATTGAGTTTTACAATTTAAATGAGTGAATTGTATGGTACATGACCTATATCTAAATAAAGTTATTACACAAATAAAAGTATTTGGACAAAAATACAACATAGTGAACACTGAAACATGTAAGTTCTCCTCCTACAATTTTTTTTACTCCACATGTTTCTCTTTGAAAATATATTCTTACTAATGTATTGTTTTGCTATAGCACTCACATTAATATTTTAAAGAGGACTTAATCTTTTTATCTTGATTTCACTCATATATTTATCTGTATTTTAATTACCAACTTAAAATCTTACCAAATCTGACTAATCTATAAGATTACTGTAAAATTATAAAAGGTGTCCTGTGAAATCTGACATTAATCTATTCTCATTATAATGGAAAATAAGAGGAAAAAACCCTATCCAATTAAAAGGGCAATTCAAAATGAATATGTTTAAAATTAAAGTAAAATATGCAAGCTTCTTAAACCATAATAATTATAAGTATTATGAAAGAAATTATGTTATTTATTTTATGTATAAACCTATCAGTTGTGTTGGCTGACAATGCACGATTTTTAAAATTCCAAGATATATAAATCTAAAATTTAGTTTCATTTATTTTCTGTATCATAACTCAAAAGAATTTATTTTAACAAATATGAATAAGGAAACTCTAGGAAGGGAGAAAACTTAGAGCAAAGATAAAACAAAATAAGGATAGGAAATTTTTGCAAACTTCATCAGCATTAAGAAAGTCCAAATATGACAGTATCAGTAACCTTAGACAGTAAACTCCACTTCACATCTTTCCCATGGTAAAGTTTTTCCAAGGTTTGCTGAATGAAGTCAGCACAAACTTTTCTCAAGCTTCCTGGAAATTTTACAATCAATTCAATGGAAATACAAAAAAGAAAAAAGAAAAAAATCTGAGGCCTTAGCCAACAGCATTTCTCTGGGAACACTGACTCTTAATTTGCTTTTATTTCTTCATTGCATTACACAATTTTAAAGATTTACAGTCAAGAGACAAACTATAAAGTTGAAAAAGAAATAAATATGAAGATTATAATCATTTTTTACCTTTCTGTGGACATTTTTTCCTTATGTAGAAACAGGCCAAATTTTCCACAGTAGCATCTTTATAATTACCTCGAGTGTATAATACATTTCCAGGTTAAATATTATTGGAGTTTACTAAATGAATATTTTAATCAAACGGGTTAATGAGGAAAATGGAGTTAACCTCATTTTAAAAAAGATACATTTCCTAAACTGGAAGGAAAAAAAGGAAAAGAAAAATCCTGTCATTTTTTTTCCTCCAAAACTCAGTTCTTTTTTATTATTAGCATTTCGTTCATTGATTTTTCTTTCTGTGCCCTGTAATTTCGTTATCTGGATATGTCTCAGCATGAGTATTAAATATGAGATCTACAAGACATTTGCTGCACCTCAAACAAATTCTTATTCTAAGTTATTCGGCATCGTCTGATGAAGCCGACCTCTTCTCAAGGGCTTAGGAAGCTCAGCCTCCGGGAGGTGCCTTTTTGGGGAAAGATCGCTCAGGTAAAATGAGTATCCTTCTTGACAAGTTATTCTAGGCTGGGAAGTCTATGAGGGTGGTGTCCCTTTCAGCATAAGGAAAGGGCAGGTCCTGCTGTTATGCCTGACCCTCTGACAAAATCGTCAGACGCTGTTTGTAAAAGAGCGAAGTAATTAAAAGTATCCCAGGGTTATGGTGAAATAGGGCAAGTAAAATACGCTCCTGGATACCAGCTCTCTTTCAGGACCAGTTCTTTTGTATTTTCTCTCTATTTTGTTTTCTTCTTTATTTCAATTTTTCATGGCACAGTTTCCCCTCTCCTCCATTGTTCCTCTCTGCCTGTCAGTTGCTAAAACGATAAGCACCGTTATTAATGCTTATTGAGCTTAAATTCTATCTGGATCTACTTACTTGCAACACCGAATCACCCCCAAACGCCTGAATTATACTTGTTCTTCTTAATTTCAGAATAAGTTATTAATCATTATACCTAATCATTGAGGGCACAGAGAGAGACAGATTCAGGAAAAGCCACACATTTTCAGCATGTCATTGGTATTTTTCTTTAGGATGATGTTTCTAAAAGGAAGGGAGCCTAGGACATGGTACTTGTCTATCTCTAAGTTGACTATACGTCGCAGTGAACCCAGCACAGTCCTGGTTCATGCCTGTTGTCCTCGCTGAATTATTAATAATGTGCCTTTCCACTCCTAAAAATGTTCCTAATTATGTGACAGACTGCATAATCATCCTAGATATCTCCCTCTTTGGACTGTGGGTTAACTGCTCAATAAACAGAGAAAATAGTTCTAATGTTGTTTAGCAAGTACACAAACTCCTTCACTGAGTAGCTGCCTCCATTGTTTCTGTTATTAAATAATGGTTTGTGCTGTCTGACCTTGAGAGGAAAATGATCTGTTACTGTTCAGATAATCCCTGTGTGTCTAAGTGGTATTATGAAGCAGTGAAATACATGGGCTTTGTATCAGGTAGGATAGGTTTGAATCTGTTATGCCACTGAATAACTGTGTGACTTTGGACAAATGACTTAACTTCCTAAAGATTTCTTATTCTAAAATGCATATAATAATAACTTCCTCTCTATTTTTTTGGAGGATTAAACAATAGCTGGTTATAGTCATATATTTATATTAATCTACATATCCAACCAATCATCCATCCATCCATCCATCCATCCATCCATATTTTTCATGCATCTATCCATTATTTTATCATAATGCTTGGAAGTAAAACTCAAAGTGGATTAAATAATAAGACTATATTATTTGCTTAAACAAAAACCCAAATATAAATACTCCAAAGTTGGGTTCATCTTTAGGCTGTTTCCTCTCAGGGTTGCAACTTGGCTGCAGCTGTTCCAAGCACCACATCCAGACCCAGTATTATCCACAGGCAGAACAAAGTGCTGCCTTTATCTTGTGTCTCTAATTCTGTTTCTTGTGTCTTGTGAGAAACCTCACCCAGAAGCCCTTCATCATACCTCCTCTCCCTTCTCCTTGGCCTGAATTACATCACATGTCTATCATTGGTAAAGGGAACAGGATTTCCACAATTTGTTGGCCAACAAGGCCCTCCCTGAGTAAGAAAACTTACTGTCTGATTAAATTAAGAATCTGAATGCTAGCAGGGGGGTGTGCATGTGCTGTGGGTGGATGTAGGGTGGGTAGCTGGATATCTGAGTTCCAGTCAATGATATAACATGCATTTTCTTTGTGAACTTGAGAAAATCACCTTCCCTTTCAGGCTGCCATGCCTGTGTGTAAAATGAGGAGTTGGCTTCCTCATAGCATAAGGTCTTTCTGCATTTAACATTCTGCTTGATTCGATATACTCAAAAACACCATAGTCATAAATGCATACGCACACCTTTTTCACATTCATGATCCATTTCAGATCCAATGCATGATTATTTTAGATAATAATGAACTGATAAAAATACTAAAATAAGAGTTAGAAGACCACAGTTCAAGCACAAATGTACTGTTTAATAACACTGTGACTGTAACTCATTTAATAATTATTTGTAAATTCTAAAATTCTATACAAATCCAAATGATTATAAGAGAACATTGGGCAAATTCTGTTATAAAAGAAAAGATTTGTTTTTATTTTTTTTAATTCAGGGTCTCTTTTAGACTAGCTTGCATAACTAGCTTAGATGACTGAAAACTCAGGACTGTACTATGAACTTGAGTTCCACATTTGCTCTTTGTTCCTTCTGGGGAGAAGGCCATATGTAACAAGAAAAGTGGGGTTTATGCCTCATCCCTATGCCAACAAACTTCACTTTTGTCAAAGTATTTTCTACAGTACTGTTTTAACTCTGGAACTTGAAGATGTTTACATGACTTAGTATTAAGTTATAAAATTAATACTAAGCAATGACAAAACCTGCTGTTGCCAAGTTCCAGGATCATTCTACTTCTCCTTTGTCTCTGTACTTCAGTGTGTGAGTTTACACATTGCCTTTATGATGTGACCAGATGGTCATTAATTACATCTGTTGGAAGAGTGCCTATTGCAAGGTCAGGGTTTTGTGTCTTCTTTCAGCAAAATAAAAGTAAAGAGGAGGCTTCTGGTTGATCAAAATGGCTGGATATGATGCCATCCCCCCACAGAATCTTTTAACAACTAGCAACAACTGGCAAAGTCATCTTCCTCAGAACTCCAGAAAACTGTTAAAGAGCTTCAATAACTGGGTGAGGGCTGCATCAAGAAAATTCAGTTTTTAAAAATAGGAGGAGAAGCTTATGGCACCCTTCCTGGTCGCTCCCCACCCTTGCCCAGTGAAGTGTGCAGTCAACCTTTGTTCCCTTTGTGGGCTCCTGGCCTTGTTCTGAGGGAGCAGAGTAACTCCTATGTACATACTACAGTGCCTGTCAGTGCCCATCTCTGGTGTGGCAACCTGAAAGACTGAACCAGAAAATGCATCTTTGGCTCACCATCCCAGAAATTGCCATGCAGGCAGAAGGAGCGTTCAGACAGCTAAAGTAGTATAATAAGCAATTAAATTAAAACAGTGTGGGGCACACCAAAGTTTGAAGTTCATAGTGGCATTCTTCACAATTGCCAAAAAATGAAGCACCCTATCAACCAATGAATGAATTAACAAAATGTGGTATATCTACACAATGGATTGTTAGTCAAAAAAAGGAAGGAAGTTCCTATACATGAGGCAACATGGATGAACCTTGAAGACATCATGTGGTGTGAAATAAGCCAGACACAAAAAGATAAATATTGTATGATCTCACAGATGTGAAATAATTGGGATAACCAAACACAAAGAGTCAGAATCTACAATATAGGTTACCAGGGGATGGGGTCTGCTTAGGATATAGAGAGTTAAGTTTTAAAATGTATAGAGTTTCTATTTGGAACAATGGAAAAAATTTGGTAATGGATGGTAGTAATGGTAGCACAACATTTTGAACCTAATTAGTAACACTGAAGTATATATTTGACTGTGATTATAAGGAGAAATTTGAGGTTGTATATATGATACCAGAATAAAAATAAAGAAAAACATCCATGGAACTTCATAGCAAAATCAGTGAATAGTAAGTTAAACCAAGGACTAAAGTTAACAGTACAATGTTAAAAATGTGTTTTCATCAATTGTAACACACCAATGCAAGTGTTAAAATGAGGTGGTGTATGAGAATCCTGCATTTTATGCATTATTGTTCATTAAACCTACAACTTCTCTGATAAAAAAAAAAGAATAATCTTTGGAGATTAATCATGATCACAATGTCTGGTAAGAAAAATATCCCAAATGTGGAGATAAGACAAATAAATGGCAGCATGTGTTTTCAGTTACATGGGAGCATTTTTTAAGAGACCCAACCAAGGATTGTTTAACTATTTAGATAATCTAAAGTATTTATTTTTATTGGACTTGCTCTTAATCACCTAGATGGTATAAATAACATTATACTATTTTTCAACTATCTACCCATTTCTCCATACCTCAATCCATCAGTCTTAGTTTGCTAGAGCTGCCATTACAAAATACTACAAATTGGGTGGCTTTTACATATTTTTAATTCATTTCAAAGGAAGTTGCAGACATTAGTATACTTCCAAACATTTTACCCTGCACAGTATTAGTTAGTGCTCAAAATTTGTTTACAGTTGTTGTTGCTGTTGTTGTTTTTATTTTGAGGTAAAATTTACAAGTGATGAATTATATGAATCTTAATTATACCAATAAATACATCTGTGGAACCCAATCCCCTGTCAATATACAGACTATTACCATCTCCCCAAGTCTGTGTTCTTGAGCCTTATGTAATTCTTCCCTTCTAAATGCTAGTTTATGATCTGACATTCTAGTTAAAAAATAGGAGGGTTAATATAATGTGTCAAATGTTAACTTTGCAACTAGTCTCATATAAACTTAAAAAGTCAGGGCAGGCATTATTTTATTCATAGAAGGAGGAAACCTTAGAAGAGTTCACATGAATGTAGCACAATTTACCTAAAAATGGAAAAGTATTGTTAAGGACAGGTGGTTAGCAGGGCCTAGATTTTGGATTTAGGCAGCTCTAGGCATAAATCATGGCTCTCGTGCTTTACAGTCTCTCAGTCTAAGCCTCATTTTCCTCATCTGCAAAATGGGAGGAATAATAGCACTATGGAAGATCATTTGCAAAAAATAGTCATAATAGGCCCCCCAGATCTATGCCTATTGGAATGTGACTTCCAGTCTTGAGGTGGAGTTGATTTCTCCTTGAATCTGAGCTGGCCTTAATTGTGACTGGTGACGTGCTTTCACCAGTAGAAGAGTGGCAGAAATGATGGTGTGCAAGTTCTGAATCAAGATCTCAAGAGTCGCTTGTGCTCCCACTGCTTAGAAGCCTGCCCAGGTGCCATACTAACAAGCTGAGGCTGGAATGCTGAAGATGAGCCAACACCCAGAGCCCACAAAGCCAACAGAGCTGAAGTCAGCCTAGACCAGCAGTCCCCAACTGACCCAGTAGCTGGCCAGAGACTCATGAACCAGCCCAGACAAAACCAGAATAACCACCAGCAAATGTCAGCTTAAATTGCCAACCCACAGAGAGTCATGAGTTAAATAAATGGTGGTTGTTCTAAGCCACTAAGTTTTGGGGTATGCAGCTATAAAAAACTGAAATAAGTTCTTCCTCCACAGAGGTGTTATGAGAATCGAAAAAGACAATGCATATAAAATGCTTTGAGCTGTGCCTGCCATGTAGGAAAAATTAATTATGGTGCCATCAAATCATTACTAAGACATATATTTTCTTAATGACAACTCTATATCCATTTCCCCCCAGATGCAATGCTTTTTCCCTTCTCTTCTTCCTTCAGAACTAATTCATGGTCCAGCTCAAATATCACATCCTTAGAGAAATCTCCTTTGGGTTTCCTACCAAATTAGCTTTGTCTTCTCATAATTACTCTGTTCATTTCAGTTATACCATACAGTAATATATTTTTGTGACAGCATCTCTCTCCGTACTAAACTGTAAAAATCCAGATAATATCTTATATTTGTAACTGCAACTTAGCACTGAATAGACACTCAATATTTATTGAATGAATGGATAAAAATAAGACGCATCATGATTTGTGCCAGTGGCTCAAAGTCCATATTTGTCTTGGAGTACTTATTCTATTCTATGTCATATCACCTTAATGAGCTCATTTCTATTTATTTTCAAACCAAAAATCTTCAAAATAGCAGCATCTATTCTTGGAATTCTATGCTTTTAAAAATTTTACAATCTAAATATTCTTGATCAGAGCCTTCTCATGCATAAATTACTTTGAATTACCTTTCCAAGAGATTTATGCCATAATACACAGTATTTATAATTGATGACCTTTATGAAAAAAAAATGCTGGGGATGTATTTGTGTGTTGTTGGTAATGAAGCTAATTCATGTACAGGTAAGCATCAGTTTATTTATAGTTAGATCTGGTCCTCTCCTTTCTGGAGAAGGAGCCAGCTTAGTTATTCGGCACATATTTAGTAAAAGAGAAATATGGCCTAGGTCACTAAAGTCCTGAGAGAAAACATTATAATTACAAATCACATACAACTCCCAAACGTTCTGACTTGTCCCTTCATCCATGATTATTTGGCTTTACTCCCCTTCTTTTCCCATTGACTCCATTTGGTTGCACGTAATAGGGTGGCAACGTGGAGCACAGAAAACAAATTAAAGCAGCAATGAAGTAAGGAGGAAGGAAGTTAAGGGGAACACATTTGTCAATTTTAATTGATGGCTTTTGAAGGTAAGTTTTCCAACAACTTTTGTATCTGATATGTGCACAACAGCTATATTTCCTTACTATTATTCAAAATACACTCTTGATAAAATATAAGTGTAATAGCGATCAGCAAGCTGGGGCAAGGGGCTCAATTCCAGCTGTCAGGCTGGCTTCTCCTGTGGTTCTGGGTGAGCCATAACCTGCCTGTGGCTTTGTTTCATTACCTTCTCTTGCCGGGCTAACTCTCACTCAATCTTCACAAAATGTTTAAGCAATAATATCCTCCAAGAAATGTAGTACTCAAATATTCTGGATTGAGCCGCCCCTCTCCCATAACACCCTTTTCTTACCCTTATCAAAGTACCTAAAGAATTGTAATTATTTGTCTCTACCAGTGAAGCAGGTTTTATTTCTTGATTTTCATTTTTATTTCCCTAGCCCCCTATACAATACGGCAAACACAAAAATCATTCAGTAAATGGCGGGTAGATGAATGAGTGAGGAAATATTTAATAAATCAAGGCATTGTACTAAACTGTGTGAGGGATCCAAAATATTGCCTTCTGTCCCCTCAGGGAAGTTATAGTCTGGTTAGGAAGATATGATATGCACATACATAAAGATAAATAACTTCCTGTATGCATCTCTTCTCACCATCATGATGTCAACCAGCTCCATTTTCTAGAATCTTATGGTTTCAATCCAAATGTGATAAGGAGATAATAGTAGCAGACTATAAGAGCATTAGGAGGCATTTAGACTTCATTTGTCCAAAAACTGCAGTCAAGATCTACAGTCCATGTCTAACTGTACAAATTAATTATTTAACTGGCCTCACTTTATTTTTAATGCAGGTTATTAATTTGTAAGGTGGTCAATAGTGTCAATATGGTTAGGGCAGGTGGCGATTCTCATGGTCAATATACAGCTCCTCTTTCCTTCCTAAAAGCAATAAAAAGAGGATAGATAAGCATTAACTGCCAAAATAGGAAATAAGAAATACATCTCTAAGAACATGTCTCTGGTATCTTTTATAATTCATTTCCATGTGCCCAGAAACTTTCTATTCTAGTGCTATGCACTGTGCAAGAGAAAAAGTCAAGTAAAGGAAAACTAAAACCTTTAAAAGGTGCTGACCTAGTGAAGTAGTGAGAAGAGGGTTTCTGGTATTTCTTGCCAGGAGAAATACTCAGAACAGGATCAATGGATCCCTTATGGACTAGACACAATGGAGAAGGGACTCTCACTTTAAGAATCTAATTGAGAGTTGCCAAATATCTAATTCTTGGGTTGAAACATCAAATGTATTACTCTTCCTCTATTAAATTTTAATATTCTTTCATGGACAGCTATCCATACAAAAATTCCTCTCTGACCATTTACTTACTCAATTTTTCTGCATTTTAGGAAATTTTGTACACTGATTATATCTATCTCTGATGAAAAGAAAATACCATGGAAGTAACTGCACAGATATTAAAACTATTATTTTATATGTCTTTATTCCTCTTCCCCTCACCAAAATTTTCACCCACTATATGACAAGCAGTTATAAATGTAGAGATAAGAAAGAAAAAAAATTATGCAGGCTGCACAGAGAACCCTCAAGGCTATAATTTGAAAAGAAGACAGAATCTCTTAGAGTTCCCGTGTTTTAGAGAAATTCTGTCCCTTGAGTGTATTCATTGGTGTCATCTATGACCAACCACCCAGATGGAAAGCAGCTCTGGTTAGGTTTCTGCTCCAAATCATCATGGTTTCATAGAATCCTTCTCTCAATTTCCAAAGAATTTCTTAATTAAATAATCAGCACTTGTGAAACTTTAACAACTTCGTTGTTGTCCACTTGTTTATTGGCAGACACACACACATAACAACTCGTGACCTACAACTTTTACCATATGCTTTTCAACATTACGGAACAATTTCTCTAACATTTCCCATCCAAAGCCATTGTTCAAAGCCTACAGGTGGCTTGGCACTCACCACACCACGAAATTCTAGATTCCTCAGCTCACTTCCTTCCCCTGAATGCACTCTTGACCTAGTCCTCGGCAGAAAGCACCTCAAGGCAGGGATTGTGTTCATCTTTGGCACAATTTCATCCATTGTGCTTGACGCTAGACATCTCTTCCATTACATAAATATTAAATTATAACAAGACAATGACTGTTCTTTCCTCTGGAGGGAAGGGGATGTTTTCTACTATTTACTTTCACCTTCCTTTCTTACCATTTACGCATTTCAATTGCCACCCTTAATTTTTAAAATAACTTAAAAAGACAAATGTATAAATTAAACCTAATTTTCTGCACATTGTTTTAGTGCCATTAAGAAAAATTCTGATCTCTGTTGGACTCTGGCAGATCACTGTCAATGGTGCTTGGGATACTTGGAAAAAATATACATATTAGAGAACAAAAGGCGCGTTAGCAAATGAGATGAAACTTGTTCTAACACATCCCATGAGCACGCCATTCATTCTCATGAGCCCTGCACACAGGCTACGGCAAGTAGGGGGAATGAAAAATTACGAGGTGTAGTGTTCACTTCGTTAACTTCTAAGAAAGGAACGCAGGTCCAAATTTAGGGAGGAAAATGTGTGCATTGTGAACTGCCATGTCTTCCTGCCTGTGGGAGATTTATTTATTGGAAATTAAATTGCGAGGAAAAAGTCTAAATAAATTAGGTTCCCAGTTATTATGGCACATGTAACTGCATTGTAGAATACAGCCACAGTTTTGCAGTTATGTAAACTAAGCTGTCAAACACTTGTTATTTTAAAGCTGGAACCAGGCAGCAACTCTGACAGCCGTGTGGTCCCTGCTCACAGCCTGATTCATGGCTGGCTCTGAGACACAGGAAGTTCGTGTCTGCTGTAATCTAAACACCGTGAAAATGGAACCTAAGAAGCAGTGCAGAAAGGTAAAAATAGGCTAAACCCATAACCCAGACAAGAACCATGCACACACTTGGAGGAAGGAGAAGGGGAAAATAAAGTCTGTGCACTAGAGCACCAGCTTATATATGATTAGGGATACTCGGCGCCAGCTACAGAATTTGTAGGTCCCAGTGCAAAGCGAAAACATAGGAGCTCTTTTCAAAAATTATTAAAAATGTCAAGACAGTCATAGGAGAGCGTTAAACCGAGTGCGGGGCCAGCTAAGTGGGGACCCTGTGTGACTGCAGGGGTTGCATTCGTCGTCCGACCCCGGGGGTTACCTTTGTAACAACCGAATAGTTAAGCAGCAAAGAAACGTCGTTGCCTCAGATGGAGGGAAACGATGTCCCTTGTCTGGATTTTTTCTTATAACAGCATTTTGTGTGTTACATGGAAACACATAATGATATACTTTCGGTAAACTTTAAAGATTTTTTTGTTGGTGCGGTTGTATGGCAAATGCTTAGGATCCGTGTAATTCTTTCCCTGTTTTTCTGCTCAGAACACAGTAATTCTAATTGTACATCAGTTCAACAGCAATAAAATCTGGATTCACCTTTCAGCTGGGAGTCTTGACAGCATTCCCTGCTCTGAGAACAGCCTCTGGGGGAAAAGGCATATCTAAAATATACCTCTACAAATCTGTGTGATTACTGTTGTTTTTGCATGGGAAGGCAGTCACCATGTGCACCTTAAACAAAGCTAAGCTTCGATTTATTTCCTGTAATCAAAAAATGTAAAGTTAACTGTCCATAGTTCTCATTTAAGACAAAATTAAACTTTACTCTTTTTATTACTCTGTATAAACAAAGCGAACATGGGAAACGTCGTCAGTAAAAAAGCAAGAATTTTCAGGAGTGAAGAGCAAGAGATTGCAGAGGCAGCGATTTAGGCGGCAAGGCTGAGGTTTGATAGCACCTTTCTTTTTAGCAAAGGGGTGAGTATTTGGCAAGAGAGCTGAGCCACTGCCTTTTGGGTCTTTACCCAGCTCAGCTCAGAGCAGGGTGAACCCTCAGGAAGCTCAGTTGGAAGTCAACATTATCTGCCGTAATTTGCCAGCACCGGAGGCCCTGACGACTAGCAGTGGTAGGCCATTCTGTCTAAGCTGAAGTAATTAAATCTCTCTGCTCTCAGAAAAAAATAAAATAAAATAAAAGCACAACTGCCTGCCGCTGGTCAGTGGGATTACAATGAATGGAGGTAAATTTTAATTTCATGGTGCGCGTGTTAAATTATTACCCTCTAAGCTGTCTTCCAATTCTGCATGAAATCTCACCACATTTTAATAAATGCCTTTTGTTTAGAATGGAAGGAGGCTTAGAAGCCGTACATGAGTTATGATTTGGAAGGAGAGTTTATGTGCAATTAGGGTCCTGAGAACCACAGCAACTTAACCACATTCGGGTTCCTAATTGGGCTAAGAGGAAACTATCGTTTCTGAAATGCTTCGAGGGCTTTAACCTTTGTTAAACTTCTCTCAAACACTCAGAATGATTTTGATAGTCTGTTTATTTTCAACATTTCAATTTAGTTTTCAAACTGCACATTTTTTTGATGCTCATCTCCATTATTATGGAAAGAATGTTAGGGATCAGTTTTTGATTAACCATTGTCAAACCGTCCAGAAAATTGCCATTTTATAAGTGATCCTATGGACAGTTTTCAAATATTGTTTTTAATATAACTTAAAAAGAACGCCACTCTCTGCCAAAACTCAATGGCAAATAAGTGTCAATAGGGAAATCATTTCTGTGCAACCCATCAACAAAATGCTGAACATTTAGAAAAAGTCATTTTGAAGCAGTAATAAGTCTAAATTCTTTCCAATCACCATTGAAAGTGTCTCAAAATACTCTCAAATATTCTCCATAATTTTTGTATATCTCCATCTAATGACAGTAAAATGCTAAATTAACTATAAATGAAGAAAGTAAAGAAAATCACTTTAGTTTGTTTTAATCAATATTTTATTTCTTCCAAAGCACTATGATTGCTGTGTTCAAAATCAATGATTCAACACATTCCTTGTAGTTCAATTGACTGGCTGCTCTTAGCCATTCTGCATAGCTGTTATTGTAAAATGGAATTAAAATAGAGTGCTGTGTAGTCAGACCTGAATAATCAATACATAGTTTATCCCACACCCTAGGGTATCTGAAAAGACTACTCAGGGGGTGAATCAGCCTGACATCCTCCATATACTATTGACTTGTTGAATCCCAAATTCTTTAATCTGAATAAAAATAGCGTTTTCAAACTGACTCATATCGGAGCAGTCCAGCTACATCCAAATCAATAATTCCTTAGAGACAGAAGAATGCATATTAACCAAATAGAGCATGGTACAGGAGGCAGAGCTGAATAAATATAAATCGGCCAAGAAGGAAAATCCAGATAACCAGAATTGAGTTTATAGAATTTTTGTAATTAGACTCAGAAGAAAATATGGTAAATATTAAGAGGGGGCAGTAGGTTAAACCTACTAAATCAATTCGGATCATAATCTGTACTTATTTCAGATTTTCAAACTTTATCTAAAAAGAAGCATGAATTTTTCATATATGTTTATTTTAGTTATTTTCATATTTTCTTCAAGATTTTCTCTGAATTGTCTTCATTGCTTTTGATTTCAGGTCATTCAAATATGAAAGAGTAAAATGGTCGTAATCCTAAATCCAATTGAGATCCCATAATCCCTTGAGCAAATCATCTTTATTCTTCAGCTCACAATAAAACAAGATGTGCATCTACAAATGCCAACATACCTACAGACAAATAGGTATGTACACACAACACATATAAGTATCTGTATATACATGCATACACACATACCTATACTTATATATGTATGTATAGCTATATAGACGTGTGTGTATATGTATATACATATAGGTGCATGCATGCATATATGTAGGAATATATATGTATTCAATGTCCACCAACGCAATAAATTTAAAAATCATAGATCTAGTAGAAGACTCAAGAAGACTTCTCATCTTACCTTTACCCATATTAGATCATTTCAAATTAGATCATAGACATTGAACACATATTAGTAACTGTCAAAGCTGAATGATGTACTTGGGAAAAAATCTATTCTTTCTACTAATGTGCATGTTTCAAAATGTTCACAATAAAATGTTAAATACAAGAGATGCTGACTGTTGCTATAGTTTGCTCTTCTTTATTTTACTAATTGCTTTTCCTTGCTCAAAATAAGAAACTCACAATTTCCAATACATATGGGTAATCCCTAGTATTTAATTTAATCACAACTTGAGACTGGTGCTGTTGATGGTGTTATTTATTTTAACAACACCAATGAATTATGAAAAAAATATTTTTCTGTTTTATAAGACATCATGATGTCACTACCCATACAGTAATATAATTTGAGAAGAATTGTATAGTACAGTTATTCGATGTTATTTCATCCAATTGAAGATGCCACCAACTTTAGGACATACCGTTATCTTATCCATCATTAAGAAAGAAAATCCTTGTCAATTAAACTATTGAAAATGCTCTCTCATCCCTCTATAGTTTGTATGTTATTAAAAGCTTTTAGACATAGTGTTTATTATATAACTCTTGAGCATACATAAAAATGAAAATGTGAGCAAAAGCAACTTTTAAAAGTATTTTTGCCCATAATATTGATCCCTGTGGCATCAAGAGCATTGGTGATACTCCAGAATTGTCTTCAGGGTTTTCTTCCAACTATTAACACCTGTTCTGCAAGTTTGTGTGTATGTATCTGTGTGTATTCCACATATATATTATTATTTCCTCCCAGCTTTTTTAAAATTATCGAGTCTTCAGAAAAGTTAAAGGAATTATACAACAAATGTCTGCGAACCCCAACATATTGCATTTATTGTATAATTGCTTTATCTTTCTTTTTACTTTTATATTTTGATGAACCATTTGAAAATAAGTTTACACATCATGACTCATTACCCCTAAATATGTTAGTGTGCATATATTATAATTAAACATTATTCACCATAACCACAATACCATTATCAATTTAAGAAAATTTACATTAAATCAATAATACATACAATTCATATATCTAAGCCTCCCTGACGCTACCAAAACAGGCTTTTGAACTTTTTGTTCACTTGATTCAAGATCCTTTCAAGTTGATTATTACGTCTCTGCGTGTCTTCTAATCTGGGATAGTTCCCCACATTTTATGCATGTGTGTGAGTGTGTATGTGCGTGCATGACACTGACTTTTTGGAGAGTTTTTTTTTTTTTTTTTTTTTTTTTTTACTGCTGATTAAATTAAGATAGCTTTTAAGATATTGGTCACTTTTAAGATATTGGTCACTCCTTAATTTTCTTAGTCTTCCTTTAATACTAATATTGACTAATGAATACTGGATAAATGTGTATCTTGTTCCAGCACAAATTTATTCTTTCATATAATATTTATTGCAGGCATACTAGGTGCTAGGCTTTGTGCTAGACTTTGAATGCAAAGTAAACTAAGACTTTGCCTAAAGAACTCATGGTTTAGTAAGGCAAGTTTTCTAGTAGAATGCCTCATAATGTGGAATTTTCTGATGGTTTTCTCACAATTATATTCAGGTTCAACATTTTTAGCAAGATCTATTTGCTCATATCAGGAGATAAATAATGTCAGTTTGTGAAATTTCATTACTTGGTTAATCAGATGACTTCCAGATCTCTATTTTAAATGTACTGCTCCCCTTAGAAATTGTGATGGTTAGGTTAATGTGTCAATTTGGCCAGGTAATTGTGCCCTGTTGTTTGGTCAAGCAAGCACTGGGCTAATTGTAATACAAGGACATTTATGGACTTTAGTCATCAGTGGGTGTACTGCATAGATGACTGATTACATGTACAATCAACCAGGGAGATTGCCATCAGGAATGGGTGACATTTTATCCAATCAGTTGAATCCCTTAAAAGGGGAAGTGATTTCAGCATTCAGAGAAAATTTCCCAGCTCGTCTTTGGACAGCCAACGTCTCAGAAACTCACCAAGGACCTTCATTGGACTTTCATCCGAACCCATGTTTTGCAGCTTGCCTGTGGAATCTGGACTTGTGCATCCCCATGGTCACGTGAGAGAATTTTGTAAAATCTCATACTATTTACAGATATCTCCTGTTGATATTCTTTCCCTAGAGAACCCTGACTAATACAGAAATTAATAATATCTATTGTCCCTTTCCCCCAACAACCATCAATCTGTTAATCAATGGCCTCATTAATACCCCAACAATCTGTTAATCAATGGCACTCATTAATGCCCTTCTGTTGGAATCAATTATGTTAGAAGTTACCACCCATTCTGGAAAGTTTTCATGCTGGTGTTTTCTTCATATTATAAAAAAAAAATATCAACTGAAGATATCCAATGAAAAATCAGGATTCACATTACTTTTAATGGTCCCTTAATGGGATATTGATCAAAATATTGGGGGTGGGGTATCAATTTCCATTCTGGCCATCAGACTGGAAATGTTGTACTTTCACAGGCAATGACAGTGACCATATGAATTTGCTTGGCCAATAGAGATTATAAAATGCCATCAACTGTAAGATTCATCCTTATTGAAGAGATGGCATAACGTGGAGGGGAAAAAAAGTTCATCTTAGAATTAAGGTAATTCTAATTTTAGCCAAGTAATGTTCTATGGTTTTTTAAAATACCATATTAATTAGAAAATTAGTGAATTAATCCATTAGATAAATGAGTGAATGAGTGGTTATGTTAGTGATGGAATACATGCTTAAATGAGTTCATTTTTGAATAAAAATTCAAAGATGTTGTTCTTTTAGGAATTTCATCATAATAATGACTTGAGGATTTAATATAGATGCTGTAGGAATGGCTCCTCAGGAAGACAATGCCTGACAAGGATCACTCTACAGGAAGTTTTTAGGGAGTGCTATTGGGATTAATTCCTGTGTAGGAGAGGACACAGGAATGGGCAGAATGGGGTTGCACTTTACTCACAACTAAGACTTCAATAGACCCCTCAGGGGGCTCTGAAGCTGGTATGGTCCTTCAGAGTTGTCCTGCATTGGAAGGAGGAAGCTGAGTCTTTAGTTCCTTGAATTGATCAATCTTTGAAAAAAGATGGTCTCCAGAAGAAACATGACCTTGGCTTTCTTCTGCTAAGATATCTGACAGCTAAATAGAATGATTCTTTCAGTTCTGAAGGGGGTCTAAGTGGCACATCATCACACCCACTGGAATATATTTGGATACTATTTGTACAAGCATTTGTGGAGTAAGTAGATTTGCATTGAATATAAACATGTTTAATAGGGAATTATATATAATAGACTGCTTGTAGAAGATTATTTGATTTAGTCAATTTTAAATGAGTTATGTCAAAAAATAAAACAAATGAAACCATTCTATATAAACTGAAACTTTAAGCTTTGTCCCAACAATTTTGATAAAGATTATAAAATATTAATAGGGTTATTTCTATTATGTATAAACTAACATATGGCATTGTCTAATTTCATAGTGTATATACATAAGAGAAAAACTTCCATAATTCTTTGGAATGATTGACTGAATTACATTTCCCTTCAAAAGACGTGGTCTTCATCTATTTGTAAATAGGACCTGTGGAAGATGTTTTTTTTAGTTAAGAGTGTAGCCAACTGAATCACAATGGGTCTTAATCTATATTACTGGAGACCTCATATAGAAAAGAAATTGGAAGCCAGAAGTCAGAGAAGGTCACACAGGAAAAAGATGGAAGTGAGCAAGCAGAACCTGAAAGAGCAGATGCAGAGAAAGATATACCATGTGAGGGGGCAGAGACCCAAGCCAAGGAACCCCAGGATTGCAGCAAGCCAGCACCAGGATACTACTGGCTTTGGGGAGAAAGCATGGCCAGGCCAGTGCCTTGATTTTGGACTTCAAGCATTCCAAACCACGAGCCAATACATCCTTGTTGCATAAGTCAACTGTTTTAGTTCCCTAGGCTGCTTAGAGCAATACCATGAAGTGATTTGGTGTAAGCAATGGGAATTTATTCACTTACAATTAGAGTCCAGGAAAATGTCCAAATTAAACCATCATCAATGCAATGTTTTCTTCCCAAAGCTTGGTTACCTGCAATCCTTGGCTCCTCTGCCACAAGGAAAGGCACACAATAGTGTCTGCTGGCCTCTACCTTCTCTTTCAGGTTTCATTAATTTCAGCTTCTTGCTTCCATGGTGCGCGCGCTCTCTCTCTCTCTCTCGCTCTCTCTCTCTCTCTCTCTCTCTCTCTCTCTCTCTCTCTCTGTATTCATTCCATATGTAAAGGACTCCAGTAATAGGATTAAGACCCATCCTGAATGAGGTGAGGCATACCTTACTGAAGTAGTCTCATCAAAAGGTCCTACTTACAATGGGTTTACACCCACGGGAATGGGTGAAATTTAAGAACATGTTTTTCTGGGGTACGTACAGCTTCAAACCACTACAACAACCTATTGTGTGATATTTGTCATAGCATCCTGACCAAGTTACAAATTTTCCCACAATTTTTATAATATCATGGAATATTGTTGTTGAAAGACACTTTTTCTGACAAAGCATCTCTCCTTGGGTATTAGTTATCTATTAGAGTGAAACAAATTATCCTAAAACTAGAGCTTACAACAACTATGGACATTTATTATCTCACACAGTTTCTGTGACTTTGGAATTTGAGAGCAGCTTTGCTAAGTGGTCTGGCTTGGGGTCTCTCATGACATTGCAGTCAAAATGATGGCCAGGGCTATAGCCATTTACAGGCTTCACTTGAGCTGGAGGATCCTCTCTCAAGAGGCCCCATTTCCTTGCCATATGACCCTCTCTTTAGGGTTGACCTACATGGTGTTCTCATGACATGGCACCTGACTTTCCCCTAGTGTGAATGATTCAAGAAAGAAAGCACAGAGAAGGCTGCAAAGCCTCTTATAATCCAGTCTTGGAAATCACACAGTGTCATCTCCACCACCCTCTGTTCCTTAGAAGTGAGTCACTAAGTCCAGTTGACACTCAAGAGAGGAGTATCTTAGAATTTGTGGACATATTTTAAAACCACCACATCTTGTAAATAATTATTTTCATTCTATGTATTAATTAAAGCTAATTCTTAGTAACAACTAAATGAATCTCCTATGGATGTCATAAACTTTAACCTCCTATGGATGTCATATACTCAAATGTTTTACCATTTTCTGGTACCAATTTACAGAGCCTATGAAAACTTTAACCTCCTTATGGATGTCCTAAACTCAAATGTTTTGCCATTTTCTGGTACCGATTTACAGAGCAGGTATCCTGAATCTGTCATAGATTTTGGATCAGACTCAATAGGTTCAAATACAAGCACTGTTACCTACCAACTTTGTGAGTTGCATCTTTGAAATGATTAAAAAACCTTTCTTATAGGATTTTGTAAAAATTAATTTGAATAATTAATATATGTAAAATGTCCAGCATGTGCTAATTATTCAATTAGTTAGTGCCAATTTTTTTTCTTTTGCTTTCTGTTTGCAATTATTTTATTGGTCTGTTTTCCTTTTTTTTTTTTTTAATTTTATGGAAGAAGACAAATAATTTAAAAAATAGTCCCCTTTTTGTGGTTAAATACATTAATTATGTATGTCCACATAATGGTATATTGTACAGACTTTAAAAATTAAAATACAAATGTATAGCTTCTGATATAGAAAGGGAACCATATTATATTAACTGAACAAAAGCATGTCATAAGATACTTTATTTAGTATTATTTCATTTTTATAGATATATTTTATTTATATTCACATATATGCATGTGTATTTATTGCACATGTGTACTAGGCTTCTTTTGCTGCTGTAACAAAGTATCACTTAAAACAACACAAACATTATCTTACAGTTCTAGAAGTCAGAAAGCCAAAATGGGTCTCACTGGGCTAAAATCAAGGTGCTGGCAGCCTGCCTTCCTTCTGAACATACTATGGGAGAATGTGTTTCCTTACTTTTGTCAGCTTTCAGAGGTTGCCTGAATTCCATGGCTCATGGTTCCTTCCTCCATCTTCACGGCTAGCAGTGCCGCATCTTCAAATCTCTCTCTGATCCTAACTTCTGCCTCCCTTTTCCACTTATAAGGATCCTTGTGGTTTCATAGATCCTACTCAAATAATCCAGACTAATCTCTCTGTCTTAAGGTCAGCTAATTAGCAACCTTAATTTCATCTGTAACTTTAACTTCCCCTTACCATATAACAACATAATCCACAGATTCTGGGGATTAGTACATGGACATCTTTAGAGGGGGCAATATTCTTTCTGCTACAACATCGTGTATAGTTTAGATAATACACCAAAATATTATCAGTGGTTTCCTCTGAGTAGTAGAATTTAGTTGAATATTAATTATTTTCTTTTTCCAACCTGAATTTTCTATAATAAATATAAATTAATTTAATGGTATAAAAGAGAAAGGATTATAGTTACCTTTACAAAAATTATGAAAATTCACCTCTCAGCTAATTTCTGCACCATTATAATAGGCAGTGATTATTCCATGTCTATTTACATATTTGACCTAAATATAAGACACAAACTCTATTTATGTGGACCTCAAAAATCAAAAAGAAATTCCAGTAGACGAGAGGGTATTATCATGACTCATTATCTTGAGTATCTCTTCTCCCTTCACTTCATAAAAATGTGCATCCATCCTACTTGATATGATTAACAAAGTCAAGGATTCAGACTAAACAGGTGCAAATCTGGGTTCCATCTGTTAATAACTGATGTCAGGTAATTAGCCTTAGGCACATGGTAACCACTTAGTGTTAGCTATTAGAAGAATTTTACCTTTAAACCTCAATATTGACTGATTGACTAAAGGAGTCCAGTTTAAATTTCCTACCCATGTATTTCCTAAGATACTTCAAAAAGAAATCTTTTCATTAATATGATTCCCACTCAGGAAGCCCCTCTTTACTTCAAACTTAAATGTTCCATTTCATGCCTCACAGGTCCTCATTAAAAATAGTACCTTTTATTATCTCCATCATTCTTTTCCCTTATATTATAGAAAATTGGAAATACTTTTTCCCCTAATTGTGGCAACTTGGGAGGCAAAATGAGTATAGCCGCATTCCACAAAAATAAAGCCACTGAGCCCAAACCTCATGAATCTGCCTCATGAAGCGATGGGGCTAACTCTAGATTCTCAGCAAACACATCCCCTAGACTGTGCAAAATTAGGCAAACTAAAACTTTGAGGAAATACAATTTTTCAAAACACTGGTGCCTGAATTCACATGCATTATATGCAAAGATTCTCTCTTTTGATGAAATATCGAGCTCACACTCCCAAGAAGCCTGGCTCTGAGAAGCAACGCATATCCCCAACATCAGGTTTTTAAGTTTCTTTTCCTTAATTGTATTGAGCAACCCTGAATCTTTCCACAAATTTCAATGGTGGGCATTATTAGATAAATGACACTATTTGCACTGTGATCTGGTTTCTACTGAGGCACAGATGTGTGGTTTTTTCCCTTTCCTCAAACGATCTTGGCTTAACTGCCTTAGCTAATGTATTTTTGAGAGAGTTTAAATGAGTAAGCCAAAAAAGGAAGAAAAAATTTTCTGTCCAGTGACATTTAAGAATCTAGGCCTTAGGACAAACAATATTTTTCAGATACTGAAAACCCAGGAGCCATTAATTGATAATGTCTCTATCCCACATAAACCTAATTAATTATTTTCACTAGCAATTCAGACACAATGGTCATTTAGGTCTTCATTTAAAATATAATTGATTAGGTTTCTATCTCTGCATGATCTTTTTTTTTAATGCCAGATATGCATCTTTCTTTTCCGGAACACTCAAAATAGCTTAATAATTCTCTGCAAACTGAGTTGCCAAAGCTGAGCCAGAATTTTGATGTTTCCATTAATAAAAGATATATGCCTGCAGGAGGTACAGATATGTGATCTCAAGATCCAGAGTTTAGGGGCAAAGGGAAAACGGCTCGCATCTGTACAATGATTAAATGCATGTTCAGAGAAAGAAACTCTAAAGTACCTATACAGATCTAACAAGACCTATTTGGACCTGGGGCTTGCCCCTGCAGGGTATTTTTGATAGCTTTATCTGTGTCAGACCCCATGGCTCTATCCATTCCCTCTTGTCAATATGCCATGGTAGCTTCAGAACTGAAAATAGTGAGATGAGGGGCCACGCAAAGAGAAAACCATTTCACCAAGCCCACACACAGTCTGACCAAAACGCAATGCAAAAAAAAGAAAGGTTCAAACAAATCAAAATACCAATGACAACCAAGTCTAAAAACAGAATCTATAAGTGGTTAAGAACTGAAACTGCCCAAAAGAAAAATAGATGTAAACACATATATGAATCAAATATTAGTCTGATATTCATATCTAGTGGTTAGGGTAGCAACAGAGGGCACTACAAAAATATCGACTTGAATATTTATTAATAAAAGTCTGGAGATACTATATCTCCATGAAGGTCTGTTGGGTTTTTAAGGGCCATTGAACAAAAATCTGTCAGTTGATAGTTTGGTCTTCCATTATTTTAATCAACACATTTTTTTTTTTTTTTTAGGACATACCAGGGATTGAACCTGGGACCGCATGCATTCAAAGCAGTGCTAAACCACTAAGCTACACTCGCTCCCCAATCAATAAATTTTTATTGTGTCTCTTCCATGTATAAGGAACCATACTAGATATTATAGCAGAGAAACCAGAGTCAATTGACTACTGGCTTTGTTTTCTTTCTTTCTTTTTTTTCAAAATAGCTTTATTTTTGTTCTTATAAACCACATGCTGGACAAAGATGGCAGGGTGAAAATCTTCAGGGATCTGTTTCCCCACAGAAGTTTCAACACCCAGCAAGAACTGGCAGAAACATCTGTCTAAAGCCCCAGAAATAAGTTAAAGAATTGTAGTAATGGGTCAAGGGCCAAGTTAAGAAAATGGCCACTTGACAGTGGAAGGCTTTCCTGGCACCCTGGCTGTCCTCTCTTCCTTCCCCCCACTAGCTCAGTGTGGGGCTGACCTGGGATTCCAGTGCAGGTTCCTGGTCCCAGTTCTGGGGGAGCAGAAAAACCCTTGTGCACATACTGGGAGCATGTATGTCTGACCCAATCTGTATGGTGTGGCCTGAGGGACTCGGTACCTCAGAACTTGCCCTACATGTGGAAGGCCGCTCACAAAGCTCTCCTATGAAACACTGTGGGAAAGCAGTCAAGTGGCTGCCTGGGGCGCGGGATTGCTGGCTATAGGACATAGAGTGTGGTGCCCATTTCCTATGAAAGAGGGGACATTTAGAACCATGTGAATGGAGGAATTTCTAGGGCCAAAAGTGCATTACCAAGACAAGGCTCAGGCACAGAAGGAACCAGGAAGGTCCTTAGGCTTTGACCTGGAGCTATTCCATAAACTCATTGTATGGATAAACGCTGAAAGAGAGCACTTGCACAGGCCAATCTGCAAAGACTGAGAAAAGTGTTTTCCTTTTTTCCACCTTTTGTTGTTGTTGTGAGGTCCTGGCATTTAAGGAAAGCTCTATCATAACACTAGCTGGATGCAAGCTTAAGGAACAGCTGCTTCAGAGTCTAACTTCTAGTAATAAGATATTAAAATAATCAAAATGTCCGGGTTTCAAAAGATTACAAAACAGGGAGCAATGGCCCAGGGCAGAGGAAATTGAAGCATTAGAAACTTTCAATGAGAAGGCTCAGACCTGGGACACTCCAGGGAAAGTATTTAAAAATGGCTTTAAATATGCTCAAAGAGCTAAAGGAAAACATGGACAAAGAACTAAATGATAGATTAACACAGAGACTATCCATAGAGAGGTGGAAATTCTGAAAAGGAATCAAACGGAGCTGAAGACCACAGGAACAGAAATTAAAAATTCCCTAAAGGGGTTCAACAGCAGATTGTAGCTGGCAGAAGAAAGAATCGTTAACCTGAAGAAAAGACAACTGAAACTTTAATGTGTGTGCATATATATAAATCTCTTCAATAACTATCCTAGTAAATACATTTGTACTTTTTGGGGTTTTGAGGGGATTTTCTTTGGGAGAGATTCCTACAAATCAAAGTGCTGTGTTAAAGGGTAGGTTCATGAAACTTATTTCCAACTTTATCAATTTACAAAAATAGTTTACCTGCTTTCTAACATCTTGATTATACTAGCATTATTTATTTTAGTCTTTGATAATATGACAGATGAAAAATACCACCTCAATTTTGTTTTAATTTGCCTTTCTTTGCTTACTAGTGGGATTTAAGATCTTTTTATCAGTTTGTTATTCATTTTAATTTATTCCCTTTTGAATTCCATTCTATATCTTTTGCTCAATTTTCCATTAAGCTGTTCTCCTTTATGCTATTGATTTGAAAGAATTTTTTACACATCAGAATTAGTCATTTGTCTGTCATATACACAGAATTTTTTTTCAGATCTGTGATTTGTTTTCTCATACTGCATATAATGTTTTCCTACCATCCTGAAATTTTCCTTTGTCTTCTTTTGTTTTTATTTGAGGATTTTGTGTTATTATGGTTGCAGCAAACCTATGGACATTTTCCTTATGGTTCTGTAGTTAGCCATGCATAGAAAAGCCTACCCCCACTGAAAAATTATTTACATCTAGTAATTTATGGATTTTAACATTTAATTTTTAATCTAACTAGAGTTCATTTAGGTATAAAATATGAGATTCTATAATATTGTATGAAACAAAATGATTAACTTCTTGCCCTAATTAATAACATTAAATAAATAATCTACATTTAACCTAATGGTTTGGTGAGCCATCATTATCATATATTATTTTCTATCTATTCTCATCTGATTTATTTTAGCATTATGGTCTGGTTCATTAACAAGTCTATTCTGGCATTAGAACCATTGCTACTTCATTATTGTAACTCGTAATATGTTTTAATATCTGATCAAACAAATTCTTATTTCTTTTTCAAAATTTTCTGAAGAATAATTTCTCAAAAATTATACTTTTGGGTTTTGTTATAACTATTTTATATTTATAGATTAATTTTGAGAGAATTATAACTTTAAATTATTGATACTTACCGTCTAAAAGTAGTATGTCACTTCTTTTATTCAGTTCTTATTCTATGCCTCCCATTATATTTTTATAAATAGATACATCTTACACGACTCTCCTGAGTAATTTACAGATTTATTCCAGAGTAACTTATAGATTATTTGCTGTTGTGAATGCAATGCTATTTTCCATTGTATTTTCTAATTGGTATATAGGAAAGCTGTTAATTTGGGGAATATTTACTAAATAAATGACCACTTATTTGTATTTTTATTAGTTCAAATGATTTTGTAGTTGGTTTTATTGTGTATTCTAGAAAATCAAGAGTGGTCTGCAGCTAGCAACTATTGCATTCAAAGTATACATGTCTAATTTCTTTTATTCTTTTATTATACGTACTAGGACTCTCTGAACATTGTTCATCAAAGAAGGTGATAATGACACAGGTGTTTTGTTCTTGTCATTAACAGCAAGTTTTCAAACACACCCCCATTCAATATGATATCTCCTCTTGGTTCAGATAAAACATCTTACTTAGCTTGAAATTGTTCCTAGCTTAGCATGGGTTTGGTCTTTTCGAAATTTCTCTAAAAACGAATGCTGAATTATATCTAATGTGTTTGTCTCTTTGTTATTTGTCAAGATAACCACTCCTGTTCTTCCTTTATCTCACTAATTTAATTAATCACATTACTATATCACCAGTGTTAAATGAGCCTAACTCTCCTGGACTAAGTAAATTCTATTATGTATAATCTTCATTTGCTTTTTTCCCTATTACTTTTAATCAAGGTAATATTTGAAACATACAAAAAAACACAAGTAATATATATGTAAGTTATAAAACATTACCTCAAGAAAATCCTTTAGAAATCTCCACCTGGACAAAGATCATTGCCAAGATCTTATATCTACCTATGTACATCTCTTCTACATCAGACCCCTGGGTCCCCCTGCACCAAATTAACCACTGTCCAGAATTTCATTATATATTATCCTTCAAGCACACTCGCTGGTTGAACATGCTAATGTTTTATCTGTATCTATATGTGAGAATAGACTCTATTTTTTGTTTCTATGCTCTTTGTAAGGAGAAGTGTCAAGTCTCAGGAAATTGAAAAGTTGTAGATACTATTTAATATCATAGAATTTATCTATTCTTTAAAGGCTTGAATGAACTCAGTTTTAAAATAAAGGTTTTGGGTAAGCCTTTCATGATCTTTTCTATTCCTTATAGTTTTCATTCTTTTCAGAAGTATTTTGTTTTGGGGGTTCCTTTTTAACTCTTGTGACTTCACTTTTGGTGATGTATATTTCATACACACACACACACATACACACATGCAAATATATATGAGCCCCCAATTTAAATTAATATTTGCTTTTTATTATTTTAATGATCTCTATATAATCTAATTCCTGATAAGGGAACTGAAATTTCACTCCATTTTCTTGTTGGATTTTCTTGCTCTGGATTTTAGTTATCAAATGTACATTGCTTCTTTTTTATTTAATTCATTTCTGTCCTATATTTTTTGTTTTATTTCTTTTTAAATTTATAAGGTGTTGCTTTTTCTGGCTTCTGGAAGTGATTCTTAGTAATGGTACCCTTTATTCGAAGTTATCCAGAACTTCGATTTGAGAAGCAAAAGGCAGAGTCTAGATAAACAGGAGTGGAGGTTTAGGTTGGCACATCAGCAGATCTAGAACCACTGACAACACAGATGAAACAAATGCCAAGGGCTCTGGAATGTGCTGCTCTTTTTGTTCTGATTTTTAAATAGTTTGAAATGTTAGCTTTTGTTTTCTCATTGAGCCAATATATATTTTTAAAGGTTTGCAAAAATTATTTTCCAAGAGAAAATGTTTTGGTTGTATTCTGCCTATGACTTGTGAGGTTACAGCTCTGTTTCAGTGCAGTAGAGAATATGGTCTGTGCACTTTCTGTAGGTTGGTCTGTGTGAAGTTGCCAAAATCCAGCAGTGTTTTGATGGGTGAAAACAGAAGTTTTGTATGTTTTGAACTATAATTGGGAAATTTATTGATGTTTACTTTATTTCTAAATGTCCTACAAATATTTGAAAATATCATTTATTTTTCTTAGTGAAGTAGGGTCTCTCTATTTTTTTAATTAATTTAGTTGATTATAAATTCAGATACTATATAACCTTGAGTTTTCCACTCATGGCCACCAACCTCTGCTAGGCATATCAAAATGGAAAATGTTTATACTATTAAAAAAATTATATTTACCACCAATTTTATCTTTTGAGAAATAATTCAATTTGTTACAAAATTCACTACTTTATAATCATTTTTGGCTGTTTGGTTAAGAGAAGTGTGTTATAGTTTATTAATATGATATTTTGAGAATATTGCTTTACATATGACATAGTATCTTAGGTTCATAGTGGTCAATGCCTGCTCATCTTCATTGCAAATTACATTTTTTTTTTTTTTTTGTCTAAAGGTAACACTCTTTTCCCCCATTTAATGTTTTATAACCTTAAATTTTTCTTTGCCTGATGTGATATTGCATAGTATAAATTGGCCTATATTGTATTTTCAACATTATTCTTTTGTTTTTGTTTTGAGAGCCATGCCTTGGAAACAATATTTATAAATTCATTATTTTCTATTAATCTAAAGGTCTGTGACTTTTAATTGAGTAATATATTCTATGTACATTTATTTTAATATTTGCTATCTACTTTTATGTCAGTCATTTTACTTCATGCTTTTTCTTCTTAACGTGTCTTGTGTTCTTTCTTCTATTATTTTATATTCATTCATTAGGGCGTTTGAAAATATTTATTAAGCACCATGGTGCCAAGTACTGTGATCAGCCTTGGGCATTATTCCTGACCAACCACCTTGTCCTTCCCCTAATTATTTAATTAGAACAGTAACAGCCAACATTTATTAAATGCTTTCCATAAAATAAGCACAATATTAAGGGTTTTGCATATATTAACACATTTAATAATTCCAACAACCATAAGTGGTTGGTATTATGCCAATTTTTAGAAGGAGAAAACTGATGCACAAAAAAATGTAAAACTTACCAAAAATGCATAGTTCATAAACGGTGGAGCTAAGAAATGGAGCTGTGTGGTCTGACTACAGAGCCCTCTGATTTGGAAGTTATATAATATAGGCTGTTTTTATCCCACTGGCTATTTGATCTTTAAACTTATTTTAACTTATGTTTGGCAACCTGAAAAAAAAAGCAGTCTACATATATTCTCTTATATTTTCCAATACTACCTTTTTTCCTTTGAGTATTGGGACAATCTGGAGCCAGCTTCCCTCATAGAATCTAGCTTTATCCTCTTTTTTCCTTCACGCACCTGGCACATGATAAATAACTGTTGAATGTCGTTTGGATGAATAACCATCAGATTTGCTTATTTGTTTTTCTGAAATATCCAACTTGTTCCTGTTGCCTCTGTTGAGTTGCTTGATTCCTCAGATGTTCTTCATCTCCTATTACTCTGTCATATTTTCAGGTTGCTCCACTTTGTTATACTTAAAGCTGCCATTTGAATTTCGATATCTCTGCAGTAACTATGTTTCTGCTTTGCTTTGAATGGTCCTTCTTTTTAGAATATATACATTACATGTTACCCAAAAACTGCTGCTGTTCTTTTATCAGTAAAACATGGTTTTGTACCTCAATCTGACATATATCCTCTGGTCATGGAAATCAGGCTCCTATATTTTAAGTAAGATACCAACTAATAATGACATTCACCAAAATTGGAGAATAATTGCTTATATTAAACAATGAATAGAAGATGTTAGAAGGAAGTAAAAATTCAAAAACATAACTGTTCCTTCTCCTTACAGAGAAGGAAGTTTAGGATGACATAGCTTCAGTTGTTCAAAAACAAAAACAGTTTGTAGAAATTAAAAGCAGAACCAGAATACTGCCAAAATTTCCCCACCCCTTAAAGTAGCTGCAATTTTAGTAGCATAAACTCAGGACCATTTGACAAAAAGTAATAAACCAAAGTGAACTGCTAACTTTTCAACAACCAGTCATATTGGGGATACATAAATTGCATCGTTCATAAATCACAATATAATAAAATATCATTTCACACCTATTAGACTGGCCACTATAAAAAGTTGGAAAACTGTAAATGTTGGAGAGGGTGTGGAGAGATTGGAATGCTTATTCACTGCTGGCAGGAAGGTAGAATGGTACAGCCACTGTGGAGGACTGTTTGGCATTTCCTAAGGAAGTTGTATATAAACTTGCTGTGGGACCTGGCAATACTATTACTAGGTATATACCCAGAAGAACTGAGAGCAGTGACACTAACAGACATCTGCACACTGATGTTCATAGCAGCATTATTCACGATTGTCAAAAGTTGGAAACAACCCAGGTGTCCATCAACTCAAGAATGGATAAACGAATTGTGGTATACACATGATGAAATATTATTCGGCAGTAAGAAGAAATGAAGTTGTGAAGCATATGACAACATGGATGAACCTGGGAGACATTATGTTGAGTGAAGCAAGCCAGAAACAAAAGGACAAATACTGTACGATTGTGCTACTTTGAACTAAATATATTATGTGAAATATGAATGTGGGTAAAATTGCATATATAAGACTGTTTTTCTTTGAAGCTGAACAAATGCTGGTTAATACTACAATATGTTAATATCAGACAAAAATTTATACTAAATATAGAAGGTCATTCATAGAGTACTACATATTGTATGATTCCACTTATATACAAGGTAAATATTAATCAATTCATAAAGATGAAATTAGTTTATTTGTTATATACGGCTGAGGGAGAAATGCTAAGGGGTGTGGGGTCTTTCTTTTTGGCGTATTGAAATTGTTCTAAAATTTTTGAGGTGATGAATGTAGGACATTGTGATTATACTAAAAGTCTTTGATTATATACTTTGGATAGATCGTATGGTATGTGAATGTATCTCAATAAAACTGCTTAATAAACAAATAGATAATTGTGCAAGAATAGCCAGAAATAGCAGCTATGTACAGCAAGGGAAACAGAGAGAGATTGAGAGGTGAGGAATTTTCTTGTTTGTTTGTTTGTTTGTTTTTCATTTATTATTATGATTGAAATAATGAAAATGCTGTAATAATGATTAGAGTGATGAAAGCACAACTATGTGACTATACTAAATATCATTGATTGTATATTTTGGATGAATTGTATGCTTTATTAATATGTATCAATAAAGTTGATTTTTTTAAAAGCTGGAATAACATTTGAAAGATAATTTTCTCAATTCTAGAATGAATTAAGTAGAAATGATAAATACTTAGCAGTTTAGAAAATTTGGTTAACACAACTTCTTAGGTATAACATGAAGCTATTATATTGGCTTCAAGGAATTAGTGACAGAACACAACACATACCCTAAATGGAACATGAAACTTCATACTGCCCTACCAGAGATTTCTTAGCTTAGCTAGGTTAGCCATTTCTTGATATTAATTTAATTTGTTGCTGCCCCTAGATTTTTACAAAATTGCTTATTCTGTTTTACTTCCTTATGAAATAGATAAACTGAATGGAAGGCCCAATTTCCTCTAAAACTTGTTTGACTACTTAAAAAAAAAAGGAATCGAACAACTGAAGCAACATGGAAATACCTGCCATTCTCTGGACAAAGCAGCTCAGGTGATCATTAAGGAAAAATGTGTTTTGATGTGTGGTCTACGGGAGTAAAAAGCAGTTTAGGGGCTACAAATGATAATACTTGACAGGGGATTTGAATCTTTATGAATATGCTCCTAAAAGATCACCACCACTGCCAAGTAGGTGTGTGAATTCTTAGAATGGATTACTGGTTATGCCATTTCTTGAGCTCCTGCTATGTGCCTGGTGCTGCTCCAAGTGGTAGGACTTTACAGCTTTTTCCCTATTGGAGCTTAGATTATGTAGATGAGACAATACATAAACAGATACATAAACAAAAATCTATAATAAAATGGCACCGGTAAATTTTATAATGAAGAATAATCCAGGCAAAGAAAGAGTGGCACGTGAGCTATGGGTAGGAGTCATGACGGAAAGCCTGAGCAGGTGATATTGAAGCAGGAATCTGAGTGAGGCTCTGGAAAAAAGGAAAAGCGTGCGCAAGAGTGGCCCTGAGGCAAGAGAGAGCTCAATGTGTCTGAAGGGTAGGAAATGAGGCCTGAGAGACGTTCACGGCAGATCGCGCAGGGCCTTGCAGAATGTGATTTTAAACCACTGGAAGATGTGAACATGGTCTATTATATTGGCCGTCAGGAACAAGAGAAAAAGCAGGGAGGGTGGTTTGATAATGGTACTGATGAGACATGATGATGGTTTGGACCAGAGTAGGAGCAGAGGAGGCAATGAGAAGTGGTCAAATTCAGGATGAGAGCTGAAGGTAGAGCCCATATAACCTTAAGAGGATTTGGATGTGGAACATGGGAAGTCAAAGACGAGGATCAGAATCATTGAGTAAATGGTTGTATCACTTCCTGAGATAAGGAAGACTAGAGAACAGCAAGTTGTGAGGGAGGCATCAAGAGCCTTTTT
>JAQZBX010009402.1:0-40152 GCA_029593785.1 Cabassous unicinctus
CGGGGCAGGGCTGAAGGAAAGGAGGTGGAGCGAGGGGTCGGGCCTGGTGGTGGTGGCGGAGAGGGGGGTTGGCCCTGGCGGCGGGGGCTCAAGAATTGATGGACTGAGGGAGTGGCTAGCGTCATCTGTTGCCCGTGATAAGGAGGAAGGAGGAAGGGAGAGAGAGGGAGGGAGGGGGAGGTTTCACACCACAACAGTCTGTCTTCCTTCTTACTAAAATATAAAGCTCTTTAAGATCAGGGATGTTTGATTCCTTTGTTCACTGCAAGATCCCTATTGCTTAGAACAAGCCCTGACTTATTGTAGGTGCTCAGTGAATATTTTGTAATGAATGGATGAATGAATAAATGACTGAAATAAATGACAGCTGCTACCTTCAAATGAGCCAGATACATAAAGTAGATGTGCCTGATGAGAATGGAAGGAGCCTTGCCAGGGACTGCAATGGGTATCCTATGGGGTAATGGTGCAGGGACATGCAAGTCATGTGATATCCTAGGAGTGATACTAGCACACAGACTGAGTTGAAGCATCTGGGCCTCCTCATGAGAGTGTACCATTTCTTGATGTATTTAAACATGGATGCTTCCTTCTTCCTTGAGAAATCAAATCCAAGGTGAACAGAAGATGTATAGTGTATTAGTCAGCCAAAGGGATGCTAAAGTGAAATACCAAAAATGGGTTGGTCTTTACAAAGGGTATTTATTTGAGGTAGAAATCCACAGATACCAGGCCATAAAGCGTTATGTTTCTTCTCTCACCACAGTCCATTGCCACGTGTTGGAGCAAGACAGCTGCCTGCGTTTGCCAGGGTTCAGGCTTCTGGGGTTGCTCTCTTCCTGGGGCTGTGTTTCTCTCTGGGTTTAGCTCCTGTTTCCTCCACAAGTTCAGCTGCAGATGATCAGGTGAATGGCTAGCTTCACTTCTCCTGGGGCCTTCTTTCTAACATCAAAACTCCTTCTCAAAAGACTGCTTTAACTCTGTTCTTTGCCTTGCCTTTTATATTCAATTCCAAACCCACCAATGGGTGGGGCTCAATGCCCTAGTGACTGACATGGCACAGTCAACGCCCTAATCATAATTCAGTCATGCCCACATTAACAGATCAGTTTACAAGCATGATCCAATTATATTTTTGGAATTCATAATTACATCAAATTGCCAATGGTTACATATAGTAAGATCTTATTTTCTGAAATGAGGCTATTTAAAGTCCTTCAATATTTTTCCTTCCTCCCTCCCTCCCTTCCTTCATTCCTTCCTTCTTTCCTTCCTACCTTCCTTCCTTTCCTTTCCTTTCCTTTCTTTCTTTCATAAGTTTTGGGGATTAGAGGGAATGAATGGCACTTAGAAGGGAAAATAGAAATTTGGATATTCACTTTCTTTTGTTCCCTCAACTTTTTATTTTGAAAAGCTTCAAAACTACTAAAAGTTGAAAGACTAGTACAATTAACACCCATATACAATCTTCTCTCTCTCTCTCTCTCTCTATATATATATATCTGTCTCTCTACATACATTATTTTCTTGGAACTCTATGAAAGTGATAGACATAACGTTTCACACTTACCTATTTCAATATATATCTGCTAAGAATAAAGGGACTTAAAAACCACAGTATGAATTTCACACTTAAAATACTTATTAGTTCAATATTATCTAATATACAGTCATATTTAAATTTTCTGTTTTCCTGAAAATGTCACTTTTAACTGTTAGTTTCCAATCCAGGAACTAAACAAGTTTTACCCTTTGCATTAATTATTATTTGTCATTAGTCATTTTAACCTGAAACACCCCTGCATTTTACATTTATCTGATTTTTTTTCATGTTTAGATTTTTGTAACATGTTTTTGGTGAAAAGATACATTAGGAGAAATATGTACTTCTTACTACATCCCAGCAGGGGATATAGAATGGCAGGTTATCCCACCATTGGTGTTTCTAAATTTGATCACTTGGTAAAGGTGGTAACAGCATTCATTGTAAAGGTACATGTTTACCTTTATAATTAATAAATAATCTCTGGGATAAGAGTATATTTCTGGAAAAAAATTGCTAAAGTATAATAAAAGCAATTGGAAAAACCTGCAGTCTAAAAGATGCACATATGCTGAGCATGATGGTCCTTTAAGCTGAGAAATGGGGATGATTCCTGATGTTATGTTCTCTCTTCTTATCTTGAGCTATTACACCATTTTATTTTCCCAAAAATCTTATGTCCTGTCCCATATTGTGATAATCCAGGTCCCAGGTAAACAGAGGGTGCAATCTGAGATGCAAGACAAGACCGTATCCTCCCAACTCTCAGAGATATATGTGAAATACCCCAAATCCATGAGCTTAGAACAAAACCACAACTCATCCATGATCCTGGTCCAATGGGCAAGAGTAGCTTGTGATGCAATGGTATGAAAAGTGGCATTCCAGCCAATCCTAGCACACCCAAAGATTACTGTAGGGAATGCAAAAATTGGGTTTATCATGTTTCATCAATTATTAGAAAGCTGGGTTTTAGAAATTACTCTCCTTAGAAAATAATATAACAGCAAAAACAGAATGCAAAAATAAATCATCCGTAACCATATTACCTAATTTCAAAAGCTCTAATATCCTCATAGGCTCAGGGTCATCACCATTAAGAAGACATATTTGAAATCAGAAGATCCAACTATGTAACAGTGAGCAAGCTATGTTTTTCTTCTTATTTTTATTTTCATCTGGAAAACAGAAATAATGTCAGTTACACTCCAGGAGTGTTATAAACATTAAATACACAGCTTAGTGCCTGGCTACAGGCTAGTAAGTGTTCAGTAAATGTTTTTTTATTATTCCAGTTTTTATTATGTAAAAATACACCCATTTTTACAAAGCTGAAAAAATAGTCAACCTACAATCGTGGGGATATCTCAGTCTTTGTCTTATTTCAAATACTGGATTATGTTTAGTTTTTAGAGCAGTAAATTTGGATTTTCTTGCCTAATTTTGGCTTATTGCATGCTTAATGATTATTGCAAGACCAGATTTCAAAATAAATCTGAGTTCTAGTTTATCTGATTTATACCTGGTCACATGCCCCCTTCTATGTTCTTGTCTTTACAATGAGATTAACATTGCCTAATTTTTGTACATCTGCAAGTATCAAGAGGACCAATTCTGCTTTAGAAAACATAAGCTATTAAGTGGTGCTAATTTTCTAAACAAATAGAAAATTGCCATTTCTTTTTTAGAAAATACAACAGAAATCAAAACAAAGTCAGACAATGCAATTTAATATCTGTGTTAAAAAGAGATTTGTATTTTGGATTCTCTAAATGGTGACTAACCTTCAAAGCATAAACAGTGTGTAGAAACTCTTGACAGGCTTGGAAATTTGTATTCTAAGTGGTTTAGAGCAAAATTTAAAAAAAGAATCTGGGGTATATTTTATCTGCATTAGTCTTTAGGAAGTGATTGTATGATATGCAGGTGAGGGGAATGATTCAGGCAATGAAGGGACTGTGGTTGCCGCAGTGCAACCGCACTGCTGATTCAGAGATGAGTGAAGCTGGACTCATAGGGTTGGTGGAATAAAGAAACAAGCAGTTTTCTTCACCTCTACCGCCTGTTCCATGCTCTCCTTTTCTGACCCAGGCCCAAGGATATCATTGCTTAAGCATATTAAGATATAGACATTAAGAGTGACATCTAAACGCTGTTATCTCTACCAGCAAGCAAAAGCCAGCTGACGTCAGCAGCGTGGCTGCACCCAGAACATGTTCAGCCATATCTACTGATGTCATCAGAAAATGTCAGAACTCTGTGATAGTGATTTGCTGAAGTAGGTGTATTAGGGATGAAGCTGTATGAGTTAACTCCTGCTATTATTTCATGGATCAATTGCTTATGAAGACATTGATGGTGTGATCTGTGTGTGTACCTAAATAATACTGAGAAGGCTATTGCTTTGAAAGTACCAGAAGCATCTTCTGACCACTACTGAGATATCTGAATGAATATGAGTGGCATTGTAACATTTTTAATCAAAAATGTTTTCCATGCATACTTGACAATTAATAAGGGGGGAAATTACATGTGTGGGAAATGCTAATGATTCAGGTTTACTAGCAATAAGAATCATTGTTGTGAATATTTTGTGTTAAATAAAAATGCTTATGATAATCACATTTGGAGGTAGTTGGGAAATGGTTGACGAAGGCAATATAGCGACCCCACCAGGAAATTTGGGGGCTAGATTTGAAAGTCTGATTGGCTTTATTAGTGCTAGGTGCTTTGGGGCCTTGGCATCTATGAAACATCCCAGCAGGCCAAGTTGTAAAATTTGGGAAATTATATTAAGTGACTTTTGCTGTGTAACAGAGCCAAAATTCAAAGGCTTAAAACAGCAACAGCTAATTATTTGGCTCCTAATCTGTGGGTCAGCAATTTGCGCTGTGCTCCACTGGGTGATTTTTCTTATCTTGAGCCCTGATCTCCTGTGTCTATGGCCAGCCATTGGGTCAGTTTATGTGGGTTGTCTAGAATGGCCTCAGCAGCTGTGACACATTGACCAGTCTACATAGTTTCTCATCCTCCCACAGGTTAGCTCAGGCTTGTTCACACAGCAGCTGCACATGTTTCCGATAAAGGAGGCAGAAGTGTCCAAGGTGTGTTGGGGTCTATGCTCAGAGTTGGTGGAGCATCACTTCTACCACATGTTAGTTGTCAAGGAAAATCAGATTCAAGGGGTGGGGAACTAGAGTCTGTCTTGAGGTGAGAGACTGTGCAAAGTCACATGGTAAAGATTGTGGTATAGGAAGGGGAATATTGCAGCCAGACATTTTTGCAAACAATCTACCAAAGGCTACTTCAGAGGATTGAGGTTTAATGTTGTCTGTAACAAATGGGCTGTTCCCAGCTCTCTTCAAGGGCCAGCCACTCTGTGTAACTCACTTTGTTCTAATGATCTTCCAGGAATGAGGAAATACCAATGGTCCAATAATGATCTCTTAAAAAATCTATTAAATGTGTGCAGAAATCATGTCCTTTGAGGTAACATGAAGCAGTTGGATGGCTTAGATTATGGGAGCCATCAATAGGTTTAAGCTGGGCAGGAATTGGATGGGTCATAAACAAGAAGTTAAATTGTAGGTGAAGATAGTGAGTGAATTCTTGTACAGGGGGATTATTTGGGCAAGTCTTACTATATTTAGAAATAAGAGTTAGCCTGTATACTGCCATGCCCGATTCTGTTTGGAGTCTCTACAAAATGCTTCATGCTTCTTCTTTTACTTAATTTTACCTATAAGCTAACTAAAATAAATAGCAGTGAAGTGTAATGTTTTGAAAAAATCCCATAGTTTTCAAGCGCTCTTGATCAATAGAAAGCAACAGTGCTTTTCCCCGCCGACTTAACACTTACTGTTTACGCTGCCTGGAGTAGTTCTCTTTAATTGTTTTTTTTTTTTATTTTTTATTGTGGGTAAAAATCAAATTTTTCACAATACATACCAATATTTGTAAAATGATATATAAATACATATGCCTATATGCTCATTTGTTTACATAAATGTTATTTGTTATATATATATATATTTTTTTTTAAAGGTGCCTAGATTACCTAAATATTACTCAGAAATTACAGGGATTCCCATGTTTCCCTTTGCTTGATATCCTATTAAATTATTAAAGATTATAGGCACTCATTAAATAAGAGATTAAAAGACATGGTAGACCCAGCTAATTATTAAATGCCCAAGAAGGGACATGAAATGCATTTTATAAGAGGCTTTAGTGGATTGTTAAAGTAAATGAATGGTTTAGTGAAAAACCAGTTGGAGTTAATCAATTGAGCCAAACTATAGAGAGGCTGTTTGAGTCTAGATTTGAATGATTTATGAGTAATTGTAGTTAGAGACTTACAGCTGTAAGTCTTTAATTTCAGACTCTTGAGCCACTAATTGGTCAAGAAATTTTGTCCAAACTCTAGAGCTAATGGTGCCTTTTGAAAGGCAGCTTCTGGGTCTACATTGCTAAACACTGGTGAACCTGAAGTTGGAGTAAATTCATTTGTGGTGCCTTGTGATCTAAAGTCTGTTTGTTGTGAATCATTCTGTAGTCAAAGTTCTTGGAGACGTATTTTCAACTTCCTCACTTCCTGAAATTTTCAACTACTCAACTGCTCTTGTAACTTCTGAATAATGGGCAGTGCATTATTTTTGCTTACTTACTAAGAGGGAAAGTTGGTTGTGGATAGAGCCACTGCTGGCCAGTGAGATTAGTAACATGATACAGAGATTTTTACCATTTAAAAGTCACTGCTTCAACATGGCTCAGAGAGGCAATGACTGCAAATTATTCTGACATGACAGCTGTTTAGAGGCCCATTTGAAATGAACTATTCCTCAGTGCACTTCCAGACAGGGGACATGTTGCTGCTGTGGATTGCAAAATGTCCTCTCTGCTGGAATCCTACATCACAGCATGTCTCAGTGTTGAGTCATCATCTCGAAGGCTAAAATAACATGTTCCCCTAGAATTAGGAACATTTGGCTGGGCTTTTGTGTAAAGGTTTGAGCCCTTTGGAAAAATAATATCGAGTTAGTTTCTCCTCAGCATCAAAGTCACTTTGCTTATAAGCTTAATTCCATTAACTAGTTCAAGAGTGAGGGCACCGCTGAGTGCATTACTGACAATCAATTAAAGCTTCAGATAAGATGTGTTTAATGTCCCTCTTGGGCCTTTAACAATTAGTCACATCTACCATGCTTCCTAATCACTTATTTAATGAACCTCTCCTATTGGAGGTAAGTGCCTCCCAGCCACTTAAGAAGTGATTTAGGCACTAGAGAAGATCGGGTTCGGAGGGTTCAAATCACTGAGGATGCACTAATTTCCAGCTTCACAAAATTTATGTTGAAAAGACATGTAGTTCAAAGACAAAAAGCAAAGCAGATTGCAAAAGGAATGGTGAGAGTAGAATGGGATGGCAATTAGGGAAGTGAAAGATGACACATTGGTTAATAACAAAACTTTGTTTAAAAACTGCATGCATTTAAAATGGTTGTGATAGGAAAACATAATCTCTGACTGTGGGGTTTCAGATCATGTGTAGGAGTGTAGCTCTTCTTCCAACTGTGTACCTGAATATACATCAAGGACTCTACCAATGCTTTTCATGACATAACCTTTCTTTTCATTGTTCTGTGATTATCATTATATCCAAAGCGTGCCTATTGTAAGACATGTGATAACTTATTTCTGATTTTATATTAATCTTTGAGTGGATGGTAGTGCAAAGTATGCAATGCTTCCATCTGTGGAGTAAATTTCTTATGTCTAATCTTTCCAAATTTTAATGGCCACCTCTGGAATTGCTTAGCTTCTTTCCTATATATGGGTCTTACCTTCACAACTAATCTGTACTTTCATTGAAGGCAATGTACATTTCTTTTGTTGCCTTTGTCCCCCCTCCCACAGCTGAGGAGAGTGCTCAGAATATGGTTGGAGGTTGGAGAATGAATTTTTTAGGCACTTTTGAGCTGCCTAGAGCATGGGCTCAAATCTTATTACTATTATTACCAGTTGTCACCAAGCCCAATTTGTAAGGCAGGAGGAAGAGACTAGGACTCTTCTCAGCCTCTGCCCTTCTTATTTAAAGACTGAAGGGAATGGTATAAAAAATGCATGTTCTGATAGCTCCTCAGTCTTCTTTGAGGTTATGTGAATTTATGAAATGGTTTCCATATTCTGTAAGGTAAAAGTTGCTCAAAACATGTGTGTGAAAGAGACTCACGATGAAGCCAAGGGAGTAAGGAGATAGAGATATTTCTATGGTTTATACTGGTGTTTCTGAGAGAATCATGTAGAGAATAGGAAGCTTTTTTTTTTTTAACCTCTTTACTCAATCCCTCTGTCAGAGCAGGGATTGTGTGCTGGGTTAAAATGTGGAACTTGGTACATTTTGAAGCCATCTTGATCTTTTTATGCAATGCTATTTAATGTATTTTTACTTTTGTTTATTAACAGAATGCATTTTCAATATTCCCTTTCTTTGGATTTCTCCTGTGCTTCCTTCAAAACTTTTCTCAGATTTTATTTTCTTTGCCATACCTTTCTCTAGCTCTACCGCAACAGCTGTTCTCTTACTTGTCTGTACTCCAATCAGAATTTGGATTCACCCCTATTTTTATCTAGGGGGCATTCATTTCTGGCTGTGTGATTGTCTGTTTCTCCTACAGAGACACGGGCTACTGGAGGGCAATGATGAATTCATCAGTTGTTGGAGTAACACCTCCTCTTCCCCAACATACCACTAATAACTAATAAGCATTGTAAAATGATTGATTTTGGGAGGAAATTTTCTTTAAACTTTCTGGAGGGAACATGATTTAGTACTGATATATAAATTAAAGTTTATTTTCTGTTGAAAATAATCTTGCAGTTAGTGGGAAATTTTATGTGTAGATTTCAAATTGACCAATGTAATATGCATGCCTCTAGAAGGGGTAGCCCTCTAATAAATTTCATTAAAAGTGATCATATTAATATTGTATGACTTTAAAATGGTCGAGGAATAAGAAAAATTGTAATGGGCTTACAATTAATTAAAATGATGGTTTGCAAGCTCTGCCTGTGATAAAACTGTTATAAAGTAGATTTGCAGGATGAATAAACTTCAGTGGAATAGATGAGAGAATAATATTTGGGAAAAAAAGGCCTAGAAATGGGGTATTTTCAATTTCATAGAATTCACTCCTAAATGTGAAATCTTTATGTTTTTTTAGAAAAGCAATTGCATGGGATCTGTTTTCTTGATATCCTTAAGTGTGCGCTCTATAACACGTCATGCGTTAAGTGGCTCTGGAGTTGTAATGACTTTCTGCTGCTCAAAGTGTGGTCTCCTAGACCATCAGCACTTGTATTACCTGGAACCTTGTTGGAAATGTGGACTCCAGGGCCCAACCCAGAACTTTTGCATCAGAAGCTCCACTTCAGCAGCAGCCCAGGTGATTCCCGTTGCACATTAGAGACTGAGTAGCACTTGTCTTAATATGTACCATTGAAATATGCATGATGATTACAGAAGATTAAGTCCATTTGAAAAAAATAATCAATTGCTATTTTCTTCTAAGAAATGCAAATGACATACATATTTAACACAACAGCTTTCTTGATGCCCGCAAATCAGTTTATATCTTTTGAATTTATTGTGGAACTTACAGAGAGGGTAAAAAAGAAGAATACCAAGTAGTCCAATTAAAAATAACGATTTCTTTCATTATATTCTGTCAAGAAGTGACTTTTCCAAAGTTTAAAACAAAGGAATTTTTACAGAAGTTTGCTAGAATCTTTAGTTCCTGTTGAAAATCGTGGTCAAGGTTTTTCCAGATGTACTGGATCATCAAGGAAACCGAAGGAGTTAAATTTCACTTTGACATCTGGGTGTTTTCATTGACTGGTGAATTGAAACTGCAATGAATGGTTCACAGTTATGTCATCTTTTTCTTCTCTTGTTATAACTTCAGATTTCATCTGACTCTTAGGTGGAAGTATGCATATAGTTTCCTAGAAATAAATCATGTCAGGCAGACTAAAAACCAAAGAGTGGACACATTGAAGGAACCTGATACATTCCACCTTCTTTTTTTTTTCCATTTTGCTATGTGTGTGTGCATTTGTGTTTTAATGGGATTCTTGTTTAATTGGAGAAATTTTCTACGTAATTTGTTTGTCTGCATTGCTTCATTAGGCAATATCATTCTAGTGCTGGTTAAAGAGGGGCAATACCAACTGCTCAGCCCAAATATGAAGATCACTGGCTTTAGAATTTTCAAAGAATCATATCTATGTTGTTACATCTGCTTTGCACTGATTGTTGTTAAACTACTTCCATTTCCTGCTGGCAGCTCAGACAGCTTCCTCTAGGAAATCCTCCTTATATGAAGTGGCTTTTTCTCCCCACCCCTCTCCAAGTCAGTCAAACACATGAGCTCTTTAAGGATGATTCCCTACTAATGTCTATGACCAACCTCATTTAATGGTAACAATGGGGAATTTACTTCTGTGCTATTCCGAGGGATAATTTTATCTACTGGGAAGCAGAGACTCTTTCAGGCAGCAGGGAAATAGTACTATTCCACCATGCCCTTTTCCTTCCCCTTTCCCTCCCAGGACCTGAAGCATAAGATCAGGCCAACTCGAACAACTTATAAATAGTGTTTTCTACTGGCAGTTATTACTTGGTTCATTTTTTAAGTGACCTTAACTTTTTCCCCTCCTCTTTGTGCATTAATAGCCCGAGGCATAGAGAAATACAAACCCATCCCAAAATATATCCAGGCATTTGCTTGTCATGCTTTATGTTTGTATTTTTGACTGTTTGGAAATTAATTTAAAGATGTTGATTTCAAAGTCCTTTTTTCCCCCTGAGTTTCTCAAATATTTAAACAATCTTTACATTTTTTTAAAAAAAAGTTCCCTGTCTTCTGTTTCTAATAAGATTAAATATGTGAGGTGCACCGCTGCTTATCCCCATGAAAGAAAATCTAAAATGAGGGATTTTAGCTTCAAGAAGGCTGTTTTGTCCTGTTTCTGATGTTCTAAAGGGATTAATTTACCATATTGTATAGCCCTGGAAGACTGTGATAATTGATAACATCCATATTCATTGCATGTTCAAAGGGATCTGTCTGACTTTGTAATGTAAAAAGTGCATTTTTAACCTGAACAGGGGACCTGCATCTGGTATTGCTTAATCCTATTAGTCCGAGAGTTCCAAAGCTTTAGTGTATAATCATTAGCTCCTGTTAATCCTGAGACATGCCTGCAGCTTCAGCTTGTCAGAAGGAAACCCTGCAGGGAAAATGTGGAGGTGCTGATAGCACAACACCAACTAATCTTATCTTAAATGCTAGCAGCAGCCTCTATCTGTGATAGCCAGAGAATTAGAAACAAATTTTTTATGGGTATTGGGAGAGCACAGTGTGCCTCCTCTACCCCACCCCACCATTGTCGTCTCCCCCGCCCTGTCTGTTAGTGTTACTACCTTGCCCTAGTTTTTCTGGCTGCTTCTTTGTTAGGGTGATGTCAGTGATGAAGAATAAGGATGAATGGAGATTGGGGAGAAACTTTTAAGATACGATTTCGGCAATGGAAGCTCCTTGCTAAATCACTTAGGATACATGCCAAGTCTTCTATCACTTTTATTCTTGAGTTCATAAAGTCAAGCCAATCCTGTACTTTGTGTTGCTTCAGATTATAATGTAACTTGGTGAAATGTGTCTTATAGTCACCACCCCCTCACATGGTGTGTCCTTCTGAGAATCTAATATCTTGGCCCCAAAGGGCTGCAAAATGTTTGCCTGAATAGAGAGGTACTATCATGGAGTGCTTGCTGGCAAGGATTTTATATGTGGTGGGAAAAGATAACTATGAGGAGCTGGGGGTTGCTGTCAGAGGGACATAATGGTGTTTAAAACTTTAGAGATCAAATCACAGTAGAACATGAGGAAAGAGGACCTTCGCTTTGGAAGCAGAGATTTTTAAAAGGGTGAAAGAATATTTAATCATATATTTGAGAGATATTAATTTAGCAGTTACTATGTGCCAATCACTGGGATCATAACAGTGAATATGTCTCCTCTCATAGAACTTGGCTGGTGGTTCTAGAGACTATTAATAAACCAGGAAATAAAAGAAAAATAGACATGTAAATAAATGATTACAAACTGTAATAAATGCTAAGATGTTCAATACCCTGATATCTATCTGCCTGGATGTTATAAATTCAGCCTGGTCATTGGTAAAATATGTTTCCAAAGAGACTTGTCTGGAGTCTCATGCTCCTCCTTTTCATGCAAGTTACTAAAGTTTAATACTCAGGTCCTCAAGAGCCTGGAAATAGCCAGAAGATTACACCTGACTTTCGCTTACTCACCTAAATTTACCCTGCATTAATTAAAATATAGAGATATTTCTAAATTGAGGTATTTTTGCAACAGCATGATATTTGTCAGTATCATGTGATATAATGCAACTGATAATTAAGGACAATGATTTGGCATGGTGGTTGTTTGTACTCATACTAATGGTGGTATGTGAGATGGACAGAAATGTTTTACTTTAAAATTTACATATGTCCTTTTATAGGCAACTTTTTTTATGACAGTGATTTGAAATTTCCCTTTTAAACCCCTTTGTGTAAAAGACAGTGAATCGTCTTAAAAACATTAACCTAGGTATAAAACACATAGGAGCTGTGAGAATATGATGAAAATCTTGAATGCAGTACTTGGATGACTTAGTGCATAAACAACTACCCTACAAAACTTTAATTGTTTATAACACAGAAAGGATTGGGAACTAGCCATGACCAGGAAGGGAAAAGTTATTGCAGCTGCTGCAGGAATATACAGCTGCCTTTTTGAGGAGCTGGTTCATCAGGTAGCAAGATGTTCATCTGATTAGAGTTACCACTTGTGAGCTGTGTGGCAAGTAAGCTGCTCAGACAAGATCAAAAGTGGTACTGACAAAGAGTAGGATCTGGAAGGACAACTGAAAAATGAGCATCTGTTTCCATTTGGGTCAATTCCAATCAATTTATTATTCTAATTTACTGTAACAAAGTGTAATTATGTAATAAATTATTATAGTTCCTGAAGAAAATTTTTTTTATGATTTTGATACTTTCTAGCTCCTAAATACCACCTTTCCACTTATTTATATTATTGCTCTTAGGAAAACTGTAAGGTTAGTGTAGAAAAGACTTTACAGAAATCCTTAGAAGAAAACCATTGTATCACTATTCCTCCTCTTTCAAAATTACCTGCAATTAGATTCCTGGTGTTATCTGGCAGGAATCACCAAATTACTAATCTTAATTTTTCACTTTTAATTTCCTCACACATCCTTGCTTTGCTATTCCATTGGAAGGGACACTTTAGAGCTTAAGAAATTAATAAACCTGATATTAGATTTATTCAGATGACCCAAGACTAAGCCATTCAATCAACTAATACTTATTCAACATGGTGCATGCCATGTGCCTTGCTAGAAGCTGTGGAATACAAAGTGAATCAGACAAATCAGACCTAGGCTCTGTCCTCCAGAACTTACTCCTTATAAGAGGGGAGGCAAAATATTCACATCTACTTTTTATAAAGGTTAGAAAGTATAAAAACTGGGAGTTTGGAGAAGGGAGTATTGTTGGCCAACAGGAAAGATAGGGAAACATTCTATATTGGTGGTTGCCAACCCTGATTGCACATTAGAATCATTGGGGGGAATGCTGAAAAAATAACATTGCCTGGGCCCTACTCCCCGGGATTTCAATTCAAGTGGTTTAGGTGGGGCTCACTCATCACTATATTTTAAAAGCTCCCTAAGTGATTTTAATGTGCAGCAGGGTTGCAAACCACTGTTCTAAACTCTTGTCAATAACACTGGATGCTCTTGAGAATTTTAAAGTGTAAGACATCATATCTGCAATTAAAAAGAAAATGTTTGATTGCATGTCTTATATAGGTTTTGTACATTCTCAGTTCAATGAATTCATTCACAGTTCATCAAATAAATGCTTTCCTTTGTAAGATTGTTTCAAAGTATATTTAAATAAATTACAGTAATCAAAGATGTTCCTACAATGTACTATATGCAGCAAATCATTCATTAGCATATTGACATATAAATTGTTTTACCTATCTTTATGAGTGAATTGAGAAAGAAACAAAGTTTAATAGACATTCGGTACTCAGAAGAACTGAACAGTGTCATTTGAATTTTTCTAAACTCTATGTTTCTCTTCAGTATAAAATTTTTCTGCCTTTAACAAAGATCTTACGCCTTATTTCCATAGTGGTAAAGCAACCATAAATAGTTTTCAAAAGAAAGCTGTCTTGAAACTTGTTGATTATAATGATAGAATATTGCAAAAAAACATCTTTAAGTTATCAAATTGGCTTGTTTCCTTTGTGTTGGCCTGATTAATTCTATGAACAGAAACTTGGATGCTGGGAATAAGTGTTGTCAAATGAAGATACTGTGAAAAGGATCTCTTTTTTTCTCCTTAAGGGCACCTCTTTAAGCAAATAGCTTCCTGAATACCAAGTCTCCAGCATTCTGGAGAAACTAAAGTAATGCTCTTTTCGAAATTGTATAGTTTATTTTTCATTATGGACTATGCAAAACCTGGCTCAATTAAAGAATATTCTCATTTCAATTCCCTAGTGGAGTTGGAAGGGCACTCAAGAAGCTACCAAATCTCAGCAAGACTGTGGTGCATGAGTCACGCATTACAATGCAATTCTTTTTTTTTTAAATCCTAGGAAATAATCTCTGGTGAATAAATGAATAAATGAATGAATGAAGAGACATGTAAGGCACCAGGACCTTTCCCAATAGAAAGTTCTTCCTAATGTCTGAACTAAAATTCTATGGCTGACTATTTCATTACTGATCCTCTTCTCTATAGAAATAAACACTAGCTTCTCAAAAGCTCCTCTACAACTCCTGTCTTACAGGTAAAGAGTAAGGAAGGAACTTGCTCTCCTTTGTATGAAAATGTAGAGCTGCTCTACTTTTGGGGGTGTCCTTGGGAGCCAAGCTAAGTCAAAATACTGGGAAGAGTTTTATTTATATTTATATTTATATTTATATTTAAATTTATATTTACATAAAGCATTTAAGAGTATTGTGACAGAAAGAGTATTGCCTACCAAATTCTGCATTATTTGCCCAATATTTCCCAGTCTGCTTGCAGTAATGTCACTAGTTTGGGCCAGGAAAATGGGAATACATATGTATCAATTATGGAGTGATTGAGTGAAAAGCCGGAACCATTTCCAATCTCTCCCTCTTCCCCTAACATGGCAACCAGGAAGGCTCATGCCAGCTGATCAACTACAAGATGGTATAGTGTCCATGTGCTAGCCAGCCCCTTCCTCTGCTTCCTCACCAACCAACACAGGTTACAGAGTGTGCCTGAGAAATATTAAACCATTGAGAACTTTGTGTGGTTGCTACTGCAACATAGCCTGGTTAATTTGACCTATACCACAGTGTAACCCATTCTTCTCTGCTTTGAATAACTCTAAATTTGCATATCCCTTTTACTTTTTGGAAGTCATAGGAAACAACAACAAAAACTCTTCCTGACTACTGAATCACTCTCTGTTGAACTAAGCCTCAGTTGTTAGAGCAAAGAATGCAAGGAGGCTGAGAGGGAGGGCGGTCTGCTTTGCATCCAAGGGAGGTATGTTGTTAACGCCCTCCTGGGTTGAAGGAAATAATTACACTCATTAAGTTGCTTTTCAGTCTACTTTTTTTTTTAGTCTAAATAACCCTGAAGTTAATTAGACATGGTTTCTGGCCTCAGGAAATTTTTCTGTGTGTTGTTAGTAATGGAGAGAATGGTCATAAGCTCAAAAATTAAATGATCAGTCTTACAAACATGAAAGAATGGCAAACTACTTGTAGGTATCTTTAAAAATCAATAACCCTTCTGAAACTAATATCTTATACAATAATTCCACAAATGTTAGGTAATAATTGAGATGCTTCTTTTAAAAGAATCAATGGTATGTCTTGGTGTATGCCTGCCAAAGTATGCTTTTCATTAACAGACAGAACCACATAGTGTGGTCATTCTCAATCCTGGCTGCATATATATCTGGGTTTGTTTAAAAATATGACTACATGGACCTCATACTAGGCCAATGGAATAAGAATCTCTGAATGATTCAAATATCCAGCCATGAATAGGAAACATTGATGAGGTGAACAAGAACAGTAAAAAAAATTTACAGCCCCGGTTTTGGTGCTCAATCTTTTTATTAGCCATGAAACTTCAGGCAAATCATATAAAATGGGACAAAAATATTCTCCCTGCCTAAACTGATAAGATGGTTTTGACACACACATAAAAGAAAACACATGTGGGAGTGGTTTATTAATTGTAAAGAGTAAATGTATATTTTCAGTATTATTATTATAGAGTTATAGACGTGAGCAATCCTGTTTCTAATGCTTTTATTGAAGTAGTAGGAAGTAAGTCAATTAAGCGAATATGTTAGCAAATTGTCCATTTGAAAATCTGTACCCAAGAGAAAACCAAAAATCCAGATGTATGCCTTTAGTGGTAGAAAATATCTCCTTTCCACTCAGATGTCCCATGTTAAAATTCTTTGGCTCCATTCAGGATATAGTGGGGTTCGTGATAGTGTCAGAATTGCTGTTACCTTGTGAGCTGACTCCTTTCCACTTTTCTTTAGGTGGGAACAGAGTAACAGGAAGGCCTGTTCCACCCCAGTGGGCAGGGGTAGGGTAGGAGCAGTGCATAGCAGGCTCCTTCACACTTTGCATTTCTCCTGATCTTGGTTTGATTCTTGACTCTATTACTTGCTGGTAAATCTAAGCAGCTCTGGCAGTGGCAGAACTTTGCTTGTCTATACCTTCCTGCCCCTGGCCAAGCTTTATCTGTGCTAAAGGAGAACAGGGAGTTCCTCTGAATATAAAAATGGCCTTGAGAAGACTGCTCTTGACCTCAGCTATCCCTACTGGGAGAACAAGGACACATTTTAAAACAGATCTATGGCTTTGGGTTTTCTCCAGGATATGATTCCAGATCAGGATTTCAGAACTCATACTGGCCTGCCACATGCTGATGAGTTATGCTCAGGAATACCCCAACCTCCTGGCCTCCTGAGAATCCACCCAAACAAAATGCCTGGGAGCTGGGCCAGAATCCCCCCAGCCTTTTCTGGTCTTGCTGTGAAATCAGTTTTGAGCCAGAACTTATTCCAGAATGAGAAGTGAGTAGAAGCTCACCCAAATATTAACCAGCTCTTCCAACCATGGCCTTCTCTTGTGGACTCATTATATAAAAATTAATGGAGCATTCTCTTTAAAAATTACAGAGGTTTATCCAGTAATAAGAAAACCTTGACATCTGTGACCATTCCTTTTTTTCTTTATAGGAGGTACCTGGGATTGAAACCAGAACCTCATACATGGGAAGGACACACTCAACCTCTAAGCTACATCCACTCCACTGACCATTCATTTTAAAGGAAAAGGAGGACACAACCATTTCTAGATCAGTGAAGTAAATTAATGACATTCTACTCTTATCAGAGGACAGAAGATTCTGCCAACCCAGAGCTTCAATCTGCTTGTCTTTTAAAACCTACAGGTTCCATAGTTTAAATCAGGCATTCTTAAGCTTTTTTGTTCCATGGAGCCCTTTGCCAGTCAGGCGAAAACCACAGACCCCGGTGAAAACCACAGACCCCTTACTAAATCCACACTGTACTGTGCATTATTTAATAAATATATCACACCCGCACCAACATGTCCCCACAAGAATAATGTTTTTTTGAATTTCAATTCAAGCCCATTGATCCCTGCTTTAAATAAAAACAAACCAAAAAAATCAACGACAAAAAAAAGGAAGCAAAAAATCTCTAACAAAAAGGAATAATTGACTCACAACTTACAAGTGGGTGCAGCAGTTCCTCTTTTATGCTTTTTTTTTTCCATTTTAAAACTTGACTTCAAACATGCCCACTTGTTTCTTATCTAAAGGTAATGAACTACATCACTATTAGATCAACATTGATGAGCTAAAGATTGATTTGAAAGCTTGTCTTTCACTGAAGCAAATTAAGAATGTATCAAGGGTCAAAATCTTGTTTTAGTTTCTAAGCAGTTGAAAAGAGAAGTATGGTAGCCCTGATTTACTTACTTTTTATGGAGATACTTTCTGAAATATACACTAAGATTTAGCACTGTGACATATAGGTGGTGAGATCATCTCAATATTCTGTGTTTACATCAGAAAAGCTGTAAAAATGTTCAAATCATAATAGTGGCATTTGGTTGAAGAGGTTTCCCTTCTCTCCCTGCCTTTCCTTCATCTTCTATGAAGGACCCCACCCCTGGCCTCCTTGGCTTTGCTTTACTCCCTCTCATTGGGCTCCCATTTGTGACAAGAAGGAGTGCCTCCACTCTGCCAATGCAACAGCAGTGACACCAGCAGAGCCTCATTCCCTCCGACATGCATCAATTTAAAAGGCAAGAAATGATTACAGCGTAGGGGTGCAGAACCTGAGTGGAATTAGTCATCATTACCCTGCCTCCATTGGGGCTTGCTGTAGCTGCTCCCTCATTAGACTTCTCCTGACTGCCCCAAGGATCACCCCCATCACTCTAAATGGTCATGACACAGCCAGTGTACCGGTTAAAATGCTGAGCAGGAGAGACAGGCCTATCCCAGAGTAAATGGACAGAATGAGAGGCATTATAACAGTTAATGTGTCAGGTCCTTGTTGGGAGGCCAAACATCCTGTGTGGTCTATTTCCCCTGCATATTGAAATTGATTGTGCCTTAGGCTATGGCAGGTTTGGTGGAGGAGGAGAGCTGTGGACTCATCCTTCCAGTCACATGGATCAAAGAAAGCAGTCACTGCTATGTGGAATTATTTGCTCTGATGGTTTAGGGAATTGAATTTTATAGACCAATGGGGTAGAGTGAAAGAAGCAGTGAGTCTGAGTCAGTTTTGTCCCAGGCTGCACCCCTGATGTGTATAAATAAGGTCATGCTCTTACCCAAAGTGTATTTCTCTGGCTCAGCCCTATCTAAAACTGCAGGAACTGTATCCTCTTTTCCTCTTTTCACCTGTTCAAGTTTTTCCAGAGGATCTCAGGGGATCTATATTTTTGAAAACACTCCTGTTTGCTGCCATATTGGAGGCTCTCCTCCCCTTCTGTTCACTGTGGCTGTGTCTATCCAGGGAGGCTGCCCACTCCTGAGCCTGTTGCCAATGCCAAATACAAAGGGCATCATTGCAACCGTGATGCTGCCAGCACTCTCACTGTTGCCTAATATGCCATGGAGTGCACAGATATTGTGCAAGCACCTGCCTCCAGTACTCTTAATCTGGTTGGTTCTTTCTTATGTCAATGGAAATTCGATGCCACAGAGACTTCAAGGGAAATGAACTTTTTGTTTCCACTCTCATTGTTTCTTCCCACTTCCAGAGCAGCAATCCTGAATCCTCTCAGAGCATTGTCTGAGTAAACGCCCTGGGTCAGTCTCTCCAGAAACAGGCTGATGAGGAGACTTGTGAACAGGATATTTACTGGGAGTGAATTTAAGGGAATGACCTGGTCTGAGGGGAGATAAGGAAGGATAGAGGGGGAAGAAAACCATAATGCAGTGCTGCAGAGGCCTATACTAATGACACGGGGAGAGTTGGAGCTGGGCTGGCCTTTCAAATTTGTCCCTGTTTCAGGCAAGGCCAGACTTTGGTATCCCACATGGACCAGCTTTGCACATGGGACAGAAACTTGAGTGAGCTGACTCACTTCAGCAGTGAGCATATCCCAAAGAAGGATTCAGCTGTGAGTGGTCTGTAGTCAACACTGTGCCACCAGGGGTTTGGGAGTCCTGGTCAGGAAGAGACCTGCCTGGGGCACATCCACTATCTCTGCCTCTGCCTTTATCTGTAGACTCAGTTTGCTGACCTTGACCCAATGCCTTTCCTCAGGCTGAATTGTTTTCTAAGAGGCTTCTTAAACTCTTGGCAAGTCTTTCTTCTTAAGTTCTTGGGTAAATGATTGCGAATGACATGGCTACAAGCAAAACCAGAACTGGTTTCATTTAAGTCCTGGGAAGTATGGTGAGTTACTTGTATAACACAAACATGTGAGCCCTGAGTCTGATGACCTGGACTCCCCTGCTGCCTGCCTCACCTCTCAGGTGACACCGAGCAATCAGTTCAATCTGTGAAGTGTGGAGTTTGACCAGCTGGTCCTTAAGTTATTTCAGTTTTTGATTTCTCTAACAATGTGTTCATCTGGACACCAAAGAAACAAGTGCCATGACTTATCTTGGAGGACATCGAAACCTTACTAGGGAGGCAAAATAAAGCAATTAGGAAAAAAAACAACAACTAAAATAACAAACCATAATTAATATATTACATTCCAAAATAAATATCAGAGTCAACTCCATTGATAGAGCAGGATTAACAAACTTTTTCTGTAACGGAACAAATAAATATTTTTGGCTTTGCGGGCACATGCAGTCTCTGTTGCGACTATTCAACTCTGCTGTCATAGGTGAAAGTAACTATAGACAATGCATAAATGAATGTATGTGGCTGTGCTACAATAAAACTTTATTTAAAAAAACACAACAGGTGCCCAGTTGTGGTTTGCACCCCATGATATAGGGTAAAGAAGAAAGGAATTTTAGGGTTTGCTACTCGAAGTGTGGTCCATGGATACTCAGCATTGGCTTCACCTAGAACGATATTAGAAATACAGAATCTCAGGCACCAGACCAGACCAAATGAGTTAAATCTACTTTTGAAAAATATACCCAGCTGATTTAAATTCAAATATAATCTGAGTAGCTCTTACTTAATCTAATCTTCTCATTCTTACAAATGAACACATTCAGGCCCAGAGTGGTCAACTGACTTGTTTGAGGGCACACAGCTAGTTTTATGTTAAATTAAGATGGTAACACAACACTGTAAATCTAAGTAGCAACACTGAACATATATTTGAATGTGGTTAAAAAGGGGAAATTTTAGGTCATATAAATGTTAATAGAATAAAAATTAAAAAAAAACATAGAACTGTTCAACACAAACAAGAACTGTACAACACAAACAATAGGAACCCTAATGTAAATGATAGACTGTAGTTAATAGTGCAATTATAAAAATACACTTTCATGAATTGTAACAAATATATAACACTAATGCAAGGTTTTAATAATAGGTTGCTAAATGGGAAGTCTGCACTTTCTGCATGATTTTTCCGTAAACCTACAACTTCTCTAAAAAGAATGGAAAGAAAACATTAGAGGTCTTCTGATTATACATTTTACATTTATTGACCATCTACTACATGTCAGGCAAAAATACCTGCCCTCATGGAATTTGTATCTTTTTTAGAGGGAAACAGATGATATGGAACATTTTAAACATATATGGTAAGTTAAAACTCAGTAAGCATTTGAAAAAATAAAGCAAAGACAAAGAATGGGAATATAGAGAGGTGGTCATAGCAATTTTACAAGAAGTGGTCAAGGAAGAAGTCATTGAGGAAGTAGCTTTGAACATTGACTCCACAGAGGCCAAGGAGTCAGTACCTGGATATTTAAGAGAAGAGTCTGCTAGGCACAGGAAACAAAATAAGGCAAAAGCCTTGTATGAGGAGATGGACTAGTGTGCTCAAGAAAAAATGAATAAGCCCAGTGTCTAGAAGCAGAAAGAAAGAGAGGAGAGTTAGTTGGAGGTCAAGCCATAAGGTCAGAGTGGTAATGGCTGGGGGCAGTGAGGGCCTCATAGACCATTGTAAAAATTTTTGCTTTTATGCAAACTGAAAGATTTTGAGCAGAGGACAGCATTATCTGACAGATTTTAAAACAATCACTCTGGGTACTATCTTTAGAGTAGAGAGTAGGTGGAGGGTGTCAAAGGAGGGAGAATGGAAATCGGTTAGGAAGCCATTGCAACAATCCAGGAGAGAGATGATGGTGGCTTATACTAGATAAGGCAAGAAGTAGCTGGATTCTGGATAGTGTTTGAAGGCAAACCAGTCAGGATTTCCTGATGGATAGATATGGGGTATAAAGAAGAGGACCCAAGGATGAAATTCATATTAACTAACATGGGGAAAAATACAGGAGCAGGTTTAGGGGCCATGGTCATGAGTTTATTTTTTGACAGATGAAATATGAGATGCCAATTAGACATCCACGGGGAGATGTTAAGTGGAGAGCTGGTAGTGTGAGCCTTGAGTTCAATAGAAAGGTTTGGGTGGGAGTTCTAAATTTGCAGATACACGGTATAGGTCATAAGATTAGCTGAGCTCATCAAGGAAATGGATATAGATAAAGAAGTGGAGAGGTCCAAAGATCCTGGAACACAACAACATAAGAACTCAAGGAGATGAAGAAGGACCAGCAAAGTACACTGCATGTCGTGTTCCCTCTTAAGTGATGATAAGGCCACATACAGGCAGAATCTCTTGGGGGATGAGTGGCTCCTGAGAGCCTCAGACAATACTCTCCTCTCATTTCCTCACACTAATTGTTAACTACTCAGCTTTGTAGCTGTTTCATTTAGGTCTGCCTTTCCACTTCATTCCTAAGAGATGCTGGGCACTAGATTTAAAAAGGTGTCAGCTTCTAAGAGTGAAGGAAGGCTAATTTTGTGAATCTAAAGATGGCTTTCCTGGCACAAATGTGTTATTTTGATTTAGGTTTGTATTCTACACTAGAGAAGGAGGAAAGGCACCAGAGCCATTTACTGTTGATAGAGTCCATCAAACTCTGCTGATTTACTTAGAATTTTTAAAATTAACACAAATGGGGACCCCTTCATTTCCAGACTGGAAGAAGCTTGTTTAGCCGTACTCAGTCCAAAGCTGGCCCTAGAAAAGGAACAGGTAGGATGGAAATTGAAACTACATGAAAATCTCCACAGAATATATACATATCCTGATCATTTTCAAGTTGTCATGGCATTTAATGGAGCTCTCTGTGGTATGTCCTTTTGTGACTCCTTGGGAAAACCTAAAGCAAGGGTTGTGGCTCTAGATGCATTTTATTTTAAAGAATTAGTAGGCTCAAAGGGGAAAAGAAAATTTAAGCAAATGAAAGACATGGGACCACAAGACACTCATGATTAGCGATTCTAGGATAGGAATGACAATCTGATGTTAAATATCCCAAATTATAAGTATTGATAACTATTTCCAAAAGTTTTCAAATGCAGCACAGCAAAAACATATACACACACATTCACACACCCAAATCAGAGCAACACTTCTATCTCATAAGCAGGCAGTTCAAAGATTCTTTAAGTGATTTTTGATATTCTACAAATAACAAATTATTTTCTAGCAAATAATCAATATATAAACTGCCAGAAGAATCAATTTCTTGGTAATAAGATTTCCTGCTTAATAACAATGTTTGAAAAAGGACAATTACAAACCAGAATAAAATCCTTTACCTAGTGCCATAATGCTGTAACCATAGAATTTTAAGAGTCAACTTACTGAATCAGCAAAAACATTTACAGCATGAAAGACTTCTTCACCTTGATCCACCAATGTTGTAGTTACCTCTTCCACTTTCACATGAGGCAAGTCTTAACATTACACTAAATTTAAAATAAAATGAAGGAAAATAATGTGAAAACCCTAAATCCCTTAAAACCGGGATTCTGGAGCATGTTTGTATTCTTCTCTAGATAATAGAGTGATAAGAATGGATGTAAGCCAACTTGTACTGTCAGCTATTTTCAAGTATTTTGGCAAATATCAGAAGCACTTAGAATTATGTGGCATCCTAATAAGCACTCTTCACTAGACCATGTTTTATAGTGAAAACAAGTCTTAGCTCAAACTACAAATATTTACTGAAAAACATGCCCAACCCATTGTCTAAAGTGTGGGAAAAACTCCATTCTCTATTCACAGGCACTTCCACAAGCACCTACTATGAAAAATTCACTCTGAGGTGTCAGCCACCATTCTTTGAACTCAGTCTCAGCCAATTCTTGTTGGGTCCCCAGTGTTCTCTTGAAAGTAGGAGAGGGGTAGAAGGCTGGGGGTTGGCGTACAGTTTCAAACAGAGCAAGGACATACAACATTCTTATACTTCTTTAGGGTAAGGTCTAGGGGATAGTAAAGTCTTTCTGGCCAACCATACATTTTGAACATCATTCATTTTGCCAATGAAAAATTAGCCCTTATGCTAATTATTCATATAGGTATTACTTCTAATACCATAATTGCCAAAAAATGGAAGTGACACAAATGTTCATCAACTGGTGAACAGATTAACAAAATGTGGTATACCCATAAGTCAGAGTATTATTCGGCCATAAAAAAGAATGAAGTACTGATACATACTGAAACATGGATGAACCTTGAAAGCATTATGCTAAGTGAATAAAAGGCCAAATATTTTATGATTCCATTTATATGAAATGTTAAGAATAGTCAAATCTAGGAAGCAGATGTGGCTCAAGTGGTTGGGTTCCCATCTACCATATGGGAGGACCTGGGTTTGGTTCCTAGGGCCTCCTAGTGAGGGCAAGCTGGCCTGCGCCCGCAGAGAGCTGGCAAAACAAGATGACCCAACAAAAAAGGTAGACAAGCATACAAAGAAGAAAACATGCAGCGAATGGACACAGAAAACATGCAGCAAGCACAAGCAGCAAGGTTGGGGTTGGGGAGAATAAATAAATAAATAAAAATAAATCTACATTAATAAAAAAGAATAATCAAATCTGTAGATATAGGAAGCAGATTAATGGTTGCCAAAGCTGCAGGGATGGGGGAATGACTAGTGACTGCTAAAGGTTATGGGTTTTCTTTATGGGGTGATGAAACTATTCTGAAAGTCGATAGTGCTGATGATTACACAATCTTGTGAATATATAAAAGCCTCTAAATCTAAGGGTGACTTGCATAGTATGTGAATTAAATCTCAATAAAAGATTATGTATATAATATAACATTAAATATTGGCAAACTGAATCCAGTGATATATAAAACAGGGTGCTGCATCAGGACAAGGGAGGGTGATGTAGGTAAGTGGTACCCTTCATCTGGATGTTGGCTACATAGTTTTGTCACATTCAATAAAATGCCATAAATTCAGCAAGAAGTTGTATGGAACATTTATGTACTAATAACATATTAGACAAATTCACGTAATAGTCCAGGAATCATCTTCTCCAAAAAATACAGAACACAGTGGCTTTATAGGTTAAACCCTCCAGATTTTCAAATGAGTTAATTTTTTTCTTAAGTTGTTCCAGAAAATTGAAAAACAGCAAAAGCTGCTCAAATACTCTTATGAGAGAGGTTTTATTTCAAGTTGTTTGTTCTTTTACCATAAACATTGGGTTCTGTTTGTTTGTTTTTTCCTTATCTTTGCTTATTTTGCTACATTTTTATAGTATATAGTAATATCGGGTAAGGTAAGTCTTCAAACTTCCTCTCAACTTTATTTTTGGACCTATGAGATGAAATTTTCAGAAGAAATTTATCAAGTTCCTCAAAAGTTATAATTTCAAAAATGATTGGATTATACTGAATTTAGAAAAAGAATTAACATTAATATTATTAAGTAGTTCCATCCAAGAGCATGGGATTTTTTTCCATTTACATAGATCATTCTTTGTGCCATGATATATTATCTCTTTTATATATTGTGAGTTTTCTTTGCTAACATTTTGTTGAGAATTCTTTGTCTATGTCATGAGGGATATTGGTCTGTAGTTTTCCTTTCTTGAAATGTCTTTGGTTTTGGTATCAGGGTAATGATAACATCATAAAACAAATTGGGAGGTGTTTACTCTTCTCTTATTTCTGGAAGACTTTATGTACATTTGGTATTATATCATTAAACTGTTAGCAGAATACTCCAATAAAGCCATCTGGACATGAAGGTTTCTTTATTTTGAAATTTTGGAGGTTTTTAAATATAAATTCAATTTTAAATAGATATAAGATTACTCAGGTTATCTATTTCTTATTGGGTAGGATTTGATAGTATATGTATTATTTAATTTTCTTGAGCATATTAATGATAGCTATTTTAGAGTTCATGTTTCTTGACTCCCTTATCTGTCTGCCCTTTGGGTCTGTTTTTTTGGTGTGTGGGTTTTTTGTTGTTATTTTTTTTCCTGTTTTCCTCTTGGATTTTAGTTACTTCTTTTCTTCCTGCATATCTGGTTACTTTTTTTCAGAATACTAAAGACTGCATATGAAAAACTGTGGAAATAATTTGAGGTTCTGAATGATGTTTCTCCTTCCGATATGGCTTTACATTGCTTCTGAGGGATTGCTCTTCTAGGCACACTTACACTCACAGATCACCTCAATCCAAAAAGGGTTTGTTTTTTTTTAAAGATTTATTTATTTACCCCCCCCTTGCTGCTTGTATTTTCTATGCCCATTTTGCTGTGTGTTTTTTTCTGTGTCTGCTTATCTCCCACTTGCTGCGAGGTCCTGCTGCATCAGCCCACTGCACCGCGCAGGCCAGCCTGCCCTCACAAGGAAGCCCTGGGAAGCGAACCCGGGGCCTCCCATTTGGTAAACAGGAGCTCTATCGATTGAGCCACACCTGCTTCCCTCTGATTTTTTAATGTGGCTTTGGTCCCTTCTGGGGCTGGCCTGTTCCCAGTTCAGCCTTCTTGGTGGTACCCCTAAAAAGTGTGGGCATTTACAAGGGCCTCTCTCCTTGGCAGAACGGGGATTCCATTTCTGGTCTTCAGCCCTGTAACTTATTGAAAATTCAGTTTTGCTTCTCAGTCTTACAGCCACTGCTTTTAGAATTGACAATCACTTGGAGGGAAGCTGCTCCAAATACTGTTTGCTATCCCCTTACCAAGTCATATATACTGAGGTTATTTATAACTTCTTGCTATTTGAATAAGTAAAAAGTCATGTATTTGTCAGATGGATTTTTTTCCTCAGAAATTGGCTATTTTTGTTTTATCATTCAGTATGCTGTCTTGTCAAGGAGAAGCCTGATACTAATATGATTCTTTTTCCTTTTTAGGGAAGTTTTTCTTTCTCTTTGGAATTTGTTAAGAGTGTTCTTTTGGTCTTGACTTGTAGCATTTCATCTTAACATGATTAGCTGTTGGTTTGTATTCATTTTCCAGACTGATATCTTTGAGTCTTTCAGTGTAAGTGTTTATTTCTCTGCTCCATAAAAATTTCCCCTGTTATTTCATTGATTATATCTTTTCCTCTATTCTCTATGTTTCCTTTTCTTGATGGAAAATAGATTTGGGAACACCTGAATATATTCTCTCAATTTCTTGATTTCTTCATCATATCTTCCATCATTTTGTCATTTTGCACTGCTTTCTGTGAAATTTTTGGCACACTAATTTTTTCTTCAGCTGAGTTCATTTTTCTATTCAACTCATCTTTTGAACAGTTTTCCAAGTTCTCCAGATTATTTTTCATATAGCACTCTTCTAGTTTTATAGAAACAATAAACGTATACTTTCATTATAGTCTCAGGCTGCTTACTTCTTTAGGTATTTTTCCTACATGTTAATTTTTCACTTATTGAATTGCAGTTCTTTCTTTCACAGTTTTGATTTTCCTCTGGTATTTGTTGATTCTTGGTTTATCTGCTCATATTTTCAGTAGCAACTCCTATTTTTGGATACATCTTTTGATCATAAAAGCTTGTCTTTGGAGATACACAAATATTGCAAGATGTGACACAGATCACACTATAACAGCAACATGCTTTCTAGTTTTGGTAGGTAGTTTCCCTACCCTGCATCTCTTTCTGTGCCTTAATGTTTGAGAACTCTCTGTCCTTAGTGCTCCATTCACTGATACCCCTAGGAAGCAAACTCAGTTACTTTCTTTTCTCAAAACATTTGGACAAAGTGGTAACTCAAACTGATAATTACCTAAGGCCCCATTATCATTACCTTTATCTTTTGACCCTCTGTTTCCCCAAGTATTTCATCACCATTTATTTATGCTATTTGTGCATTTTCATCATAATTTTATGTAGTCTTCACTTCCTGTTATTCTATTCCTACCAGTTTTCTTTGGAAATTCTTTAAAATTTCTTGTTCACATAAGGCAATCTTTTTTGTTTCCTAGAACATTATAAAATATTTTAAACAGTTTTTGTTTCACTTTGAAGGATTTTAGGCTGGGGTAAATGTGATTACGTATGCTTAGTTCACTATGCTTTAATATCTTTTGCAATCAGTACCATGTTTCAGAGACATAAGTTGCAGAACAATACCTCAGAACAAAAACACATGGCAATGATTGATGTCTACGTTTGTGGTTGCTATAATAGAAAAAGGATGGGTGTGGGAAATTAAGCATGACATTCCCAGAGATTGATTTGTTGAGCATGATTGAATATTTGGTCCTTGGTTCGTCAAAAAATAAAAAATAAAAAACAATATGAACAGTATGAAGAAAAAGAAAAAAGAAAAATGAGTATGAACAGTATGAAGACTGAGCTAGAATACAAATCAGGAGAATTGTTCAGAATAAGTTAAGGCAGGTCTTATACAAAACCTCTTCCAAAATCACAGGACAGAGAAGAGTATTTGATGGCAGGAAAGAAGCTTGAAGATAATAACCTTGTTGAAATGAAGGATTCTGGCTGATTTCAGGATGCTGTTTTTTACAGTGATTGGCATTTCATTGGAGCCTTCACTGGATGAGACTGCAGTTACCTGTGAACTAAATCACTATACCAAGAATTTTCTATAGTAAGTAAATAATAATGATCCTTTTATTTATTAAACCATCTTTATATATCTATTCCCAATCTATGTATTCAGAGCTCTTCAAAAACCACTTAAAATATATGCATAATAAAAGACAAAATTTCAATACATTTAAGATAATATATCATAAGCTAATGTGGTAGCAATCCATTGAGATCAATTAGGTTTTAGGAATTTTAGAAGTTTGAGTCCATGTCTGCATTTAAATTTGTAGCTGAGTATCAAGAATGATAGAATGTTGTAGGTGGAAGAACCTGGGAACTCATATTAGCTAACACCACAAGCGTCATAATTACCTAGAATTTTTAAGTAAACAGGCTTTGAGGCTTGAATTCTATTTAAGGTAGTTGCCAAACAAGGGTGCATATCAGAATTACAGAGGGGACATTTGTTTACAATGGGTCTTATTCAGAGATTTTGATTCATATGGTTTTCAGGAGGCCTTGGAAATTTAGAATATTAAAAATCTCTCTACGTGGTAAGTGACAGGTAGCAAGGTATCAGAACTACTGATGTAGAAAAATTCCTTGATTCTTCATGGCATCTTCATCTTTCAAATATACACCCTATATTTTCTGCCTTTTTCTAGAAGGTCTAGAAGTTTCCTTAAAAGACTCTGATATCCCAAGTTTTGGTAAATGGGAGCACTAGGATTAGCTGCAACAGAAAATCAGCAAATCTGAGTGGGACCTAAATGGTTTTAAAGGGTCACTTTCTTTTTCCTATTTTCCTTTCAGTAAATATTAGGAATACCACCCAATAAAAAAAATACCTCCACCACCCTTTTTAACTTTCATGGCAAATTTACAAAAATAGGAAACATCTGACTCCAGCAAATCCTCTGATGAAAACTTAAAATGGTAGCTCCTCAAAAAGACAGTACAAACAAAATGCTCCATCTTCAACCTGATCATTGGCTGAGTTCATTTGCCACTGTCCAATTAATCCCTATTGATTATTCAGATTTGAATAACATTGCTTGTGTTTATTGTTGGAGCATCCAAATTTGTGTTTAGTCTTGATATTCTCCTCCATTTGTTTTAAACTTGGTAGCTCAACCTAGTGAACATAATTAACAGCACTGAAATATATACTTGAATGTGATTAATAGGGGAAATATTAGATAGTATATATGGTACCAATAAAATTTTTAAAAAAAATCCATGGAACTACACTATACCAACAGTAAATTCTAATTTAAACCACGGACTATAGTTAATAGTACAATCATAAAAATGTGCTATAATCAATTGTTACAAATGTTCTACACTGTATTAGTCAGCCAAAGGGGTGCTAATGTGAAATACCAAAAATGGGTTGGTCTTTATAAAGGGTATTTATTTGGGGTAGAAGTCCACAGATACCAGGCCATAAAGCGTTATGTTTCTTCTCTCACCACAGTCCATTGCCACATGTTAGAGCAAGACAACTGCTGGCTTTTGCCAGGGTTCAGGCTTCTGGGGTTCCTCTCTTCCCGGGGCTGCGTTTCTCTCCGGGCTTAGCTCCTGTTTCCTCAACGAGATCAGCTGTAGACGATCAGGCGAATGGCTTGCTTCTCTTCTAGGGCCTTCTTTCCAACATCAAAACTGCTTCTCAAAAGACTGCTGCCCAAAACTGTTCTTGCCATGCCTTTTATATTTGATTCCCCACCCACCAAGGGGTGGGGCTCAACACCCTACTCATAACCTAATCATGCCCAGATTAACAGATCAGTTTACAAGCATGATCCAATTATATTTTTGGAATTCATAATTCCATCAAATTGGCCAACGGTTACATACACCAATGCAAGTTGTTAATAATAGGGTGATATATGGATATCCTGCATTTTATGCATGATTGTTCTCATAAAACCACAACTTCACTGATAAAGAAAATTAAAAAAAAAAAGAAAACCTAAAACATCTCATATGTCACCATCCCCAAATATCAATATGGAATATAATGTGCATTGAACTGCTGTGTGCTTTCATCACAAAAACTATAACAGAAAAGACCTAAACTGTCCAATTTCACTACTTTATTCCCTTGATTTAAAATCCTTCAAAAGCTTCTCATATTCCTTTGGATGAAATAAATAACCTAATAAACTGACAGTTATGTTTGCTGCCTCTTCCTTCCCCAGTTTCTCTGTCCTTCTCTGCCCTGTTCTCTGTCCCAAGAAAGACACTGAATTTGACAGGGGATGAGGAGAGAGGTTTTAGAGGTATTTCTGTCTTGCTGCTTCCCTGTTTCTGCCTTGCCTCTCTGGCAGTGGCTAGCAGTAGCCTCCCTCCACAGCTCCAGCTTTCATTGGATTTGAAAGCTCTCTCCCCTTCCCTTATGCCTAGGGATGGTGATGGCTTCATGTTGTTGCTGGTCTTTGGGTACCTGGACCCCACCCCTTGTTCCCTAAACACTGTCTACAACTCTGTAAGTACTTCTTTTATTTCCTTATGGTACCTTGCTGATAGATGGAGTTTATAAGGTCCTGTATGATCTACCCCCTGCCTGCCTCTCCCACATTTCATCCTGGATTCCAGCCACACTTTTTCGTACCCAAATGCACATGCTTCTTCCTGTACTTGGGCTGTTCCTCCTCACCCTTTTTAACCTGGTTAAGGCCCTCCCTTCCATCCTTCATGTCTCTATTTATTTGAAATGATTTTTAGCTCAGTATCAGGAAGTGTCCAACAAATATTCGAAGCTTAGGGAATGTTTGTGGTTGAGGATGGTTACACCCATGCAATTTGCCCCATCCAATTTAGTCCAGAGAAATAGCTATTGAAAATGCTGAGGAAATTGTTTACTTGCAGTTTTTTTTTCATTATTTGGTTTGGTAGATATTGTGTATATTCAAAATTATTTTAACAGTGGAAAATCAAGTATGTTTGATATCAATCCTTGCCCCTCCTCCTCCAATGGCTCCCTCATCTGTTTGCCCTTTTTTTTTTTCTTGTTGTCTGCTCATTGTCTCCTTGTTGTCTGTTTGTGTTTTCTTTAGGAGGCACTGGGAACCGAACCTGGGACCTCCCATGTGGGAGGCAGGCTCTCAACTGCTTGAGCCACATCTGCTCTTGATATCCATCCTTTTATATACATTTACTAAATACCTTGGATCCTTTTGAAATTTTAAGAGAATATGCTTTGGTTTAAGGAGGAAATCTAAGTTTGTTTTTACATAATATTCTGCAGTATACATAAATAAAGTGAAAAAGTATACCTTGAAAGAAGTTGGAATGATTCATTGTATTAATTGCTGTTGCAAGATGGTTTTGATCTGCTTGGTTCTGAAGAAAACTTTCTGGTATCAGGAACAGAAAAATGTAAACTAATGGTGATCATAATTTCCTATAGGTTGTTTACCAGTTGTACTTTTTAATTCTTTGACCTTTAAATTTGATCTCAATTAGTTTTACCAGTGGTTGTAAGGATCCTAAATATTTTACAGCTACTGACCTCCTGATTGGAGTAAAAGTTCTGCTTTCATACTTCTACAGCACCTAATGACTTTCAAAGGATCCAAGTTACCTAATAAATGCATTGTTGAATCTTTCCCCAGTGAGGTAAGTAGAGGGGCAGAATGTTATAAACCTTACTAAAGGCCACAGATGTAGACAGAGCAAGAGTTTAAAATGAACTCTGTGTTTTCTGTCATCAAGCTTGGACTTTCTTCCACTGTTGCATATTGATGCTGCATAGATCCCTGATTATCAAAAATTTGGGCAATCATCTTTCCTTCTGCTTCTGAAAAGATACTTATTTTAAAAAAGAAAAAAGAGAGCCAAAATTACACTTGGGCCAAGCCAAAGAAAGACATGTCTCTTTGTTTATAGTGATGAGCATAATGTTCCATAAATAGTAGATATTCTACGGATTTTTGCTCTTTCCTGAATTAAAACTTAAAGAAGTTTGATCATGAATATTAAGGTTATTTATTTAAAGAATCTGGGCCATCTTATTTCTAGTCACAGATTGTCTGCTTAACAAAGACTAGTGAATGTGTTGCAAAATTAATTAAATACAGCAAATGCATGTGTATGTCATTGTGACCATTGACTCCTTTTGGGGTTCATAAAAGCCATTGTCAGAACATGGCACAAGGTGGTTGGGCCCTTTGCCCATGGATGGTTTGGCAGCCAGCTCCATAAATTGCTTGGGTCTCCTCTGTTGAGAAATACAACCTCCCATTTCAAGAAGAGCCATTTGCAATAACACTAAAAGATTAGCAGAATTTGGCCAGGGCTCTTTTCTGCCTCTTGAAGCTGATGCCATCACTGAGGCAAAGCAATGAGAGAGGGGCACTCTTTTTACTTGGTCATAGCTCAGAAGTGTACCTCCAAATTAACCCTCTGCTCCAATAGTGGGAGGAGGTGCCTGCATTTAAAATCCAGGTACCTTAGTGAGCAGCCATCCAATGAGAAAATTATTAATAGTGTAGGATGTGAGTTTTTTTTTTCCTGAAAGCCAATTGAAACATTTAGCTCATTCAGTATCTTGAAGAAGTAAAGGGAAAGAATCAGGGGAAGAGAGGAAGGGAAATCCTCTTGAATAAAAAAGCCAATCATCTGGTGACATCCCCAGCACCAACATTTAGTAACTGATAATTACTGTAACTAGGGCCATAGAGCTTTGCAAATATTATCTAGTAAATTTTAATTAGCACCCGGGGATTGAAGAGTTTTGGCATAAGCTCTTGGGAGAAGCTTCCCCAGCCAGTGGCAATGTGTGCTGAGTAATTTTAGATCAGCTGGCCTGTCAGAGCAGATCAGTGTCATCGCACCACTTATCCAGAGGAAAAGTCGCCTGCTTCTACATGGAAATAAGGTGCATTATCTGCCAAGTTGTGCTGCTTATTTCTACTGCTCCCCAGGTTTGATGAGTGGGGAATGTGAGGGCTAAATCAGGAGGCTGTGGAAGAGATAGGAAAAGTCTTGGTGACATTCAAGCACACACTCTGTCACAGGTTTGAGGCAGCTATCCCTTCCCCTTTTGTTTGTGTTGGGGAACTCTCCTGGAGCTCTTATCAAAATGGGGATGTATTTTTGCAATGAAAACTGATGGTGTGTCTTGCAAAAGAAAAAGATCTTTATTATTTTATTTTTTATGGGCAATTTTTAGTCATATTCTGAATGGTAGAGGTGAGAAATCTATTAAAGGCTAAACCAAAATATTAGCTGGAAATGTAAAGAAACAAATATGTACAAATATAAAATGTACAACTCCTGATTTTTTAAAAACATTGCACAGTACATGAAATATCTTCTAATCATAAAATAGTAAATTAATTCAGAAATATTGAGCTAATATTTATAAACTACTTAGCAGGCACTATGCTAAGCATGTTACATATGATAATTTTATTTTTGTCACCACTTATAGGCAGGAAAATGATGTTTACAGCAGTTAGGTGACTTTTCTCAAGGTCACTCAGGTATTATGAGGTAGTGTCTGGATTTGATTTCAAGGAGTTTAACTTGAGTGCCAGTGTTTTCAATAATTCTGAGATAAACATACTCACATGTACACACACATGCAAAACATACAAATATGAATAAATTTATACATTCTTATCTGTTTAATGGGTATGCATACATTCTTTTCTCTAGCTCATTGATTTTGATTGCTTTAAGATCAAGGATTTTGACATAGAATCAAACAACTCCACAGATATTTTTTAAAGTACTTCAAGAAAAACTTAGGATTAGCCATCAGGAAAATGAAAATCAAAACCACAATGAGATGCCACTTCAAACCCACTAGGAGGGCTATAATGAAAAAGATAACAACAAGTGTTGGTGAGTGTATTAGCCAAAGGGGTGCTGATGCAAAATACCACATATCTGCTGGCTTTTATAAAGGGTATTTCTTTGGGGTAGAAGCTTACAGTCACAAGGCCATAAAGAGTAAGTTACATCACTCACCAAAGTCTGTTGCCATGTTTTGGAGCAAGATGGATGCTAGTCTCTGTGAGGGTTCAGCCGCCTTCTTCCTCCTAAGGCTCTATGATCCCAGCTTCTTCAGATCTCAGTTGAAGGCTAGCATAAGTCTCATCTATCTCCCTGGGCTTGTTTCTTTCTGGGCTTTCTCAGCTGTTCAGGGCTCTGGTCTCTTCAGCTGCAAACTATCAGGTGAACAGCTTGGCTCTCTCCCTGGGGCTCCAGCATCCAAAACAAAACTCTCTGTGTTCTTATTCATATATTTACTTCCCTGTCTTTGATTGAGCATCTGTTTATATAGCCCACAAAGGGCAGGGGTGGGGTGGGGGACTATATTAGTCAGCCAAAGGGGTGCTAATGTGAAATACCAAAAATGGGTTGGTCTTTATAAAGGTTATTTATTTGGGGTAAAAGTCCACAGATACCAGGCCATAAAGCATTAAGTTTCTTCTCTCACCACAGTCCATTGCCACGTGTTAGAGCAAGACAGCAGTCAGCATTTGCCAGGGTTCCGGCTTCTTGGGTTTCTCTGTGGGCTTAGCTCCTGTTTCCTCCACAAGGTCAGCTGTAGACGGTCAAGTGAATGACTTGTTCTCTTCTCCTGGGGCCTTTTTTCCAACATCAGAACTACTTCTCAAAAAACTGCTTCAACTCTGTTCTTGCCATGTCTTTTATATTTGATACCCCACCCACCAAGGGGTGGGGCTTAACACCCTACTGACGTGGCCCAATCAACCCACTAATTATAACTTAATCATGCCCAGATTAACAGATCAGTTTACAAGCATGATCCAATTATATTTTTAGAATTCATAATTACATTAAATTGGCCAATGTTTACAGGGATTTAAACGGAGTTGCCCTAATGACCTGTTCAAATTAAAGCTCTGATCTTGATTTTAAAAAGTAATAGTGAAACCTCTGAATCTAATACAATCGAATATGCCCAGAGGAACACAACAGTTTACAAACATAATCCAATATCTATTTTTGGAATTCATAAATAATACCAAACTGCCACAGTAAGGATGTGGAGAAACTGAACGCTTCATATATTACTGATGGTAATATAAAATGATGCAACCATTTGGAAAAGATTCTGGAAGGTCCTTGTCCTCTTACCCCTTCTACTCCTTCTTTCTGAGAATGTGATGGATATCAATTATAAACCATTTTAGGAAGGCTCTAAGAATTTTGGTTGAAAGTTGGGGTCTGCGTTGCCATCTGCATGCCCCAGACCATATTCAGCTGTGTATCTTTACCTGCATTACTTACTTAGAGAATGTTGTAGCCTGGGCTACATTAGTAACTGCCATTAACTTCTATTTTACCCAGGCCATATTTAACATTCTAAGTAATCTTTGGATAGCACTTAAAATTAACCTAAAATTTCCACAAATTATCTCATTTGATCTCATAATTACCATATCAGGTCATTTCTTATTAGCTCATTTTACATATAATATATTGAGATTTAGAGATGGCTCAATGATGACATTAGCAATTCTAACGTCCTAAGTATCCCTTAAGCATTAAAAAAATCATGAGCAAAGAGAACAGATTATGAAATGGGACAGAATGGAAATAGCACTTTTCTGTTACCTTAGAATTTCAGCTGAAGTTCTAAAGCTCTGAAGTGTGTAAAAAGGTTAAAAAGAAAAAAAAAAAAGAAAGTATCTCCACATGCTACAGAAAAATGCTTACCCTAACCCCACAGGATTTGCTCTAAGTGGAAAACCATTTCAGCCACAAATACCCCGTCAGCCCTGGTAAGAGAAGCCCAGACATTCAAAAGTAGATTTGGTGAAGGAAACGGTGCCATTTCCTTCCCTTCTCTGTTAGGTAGAGGAAGGGGCACTTCCTCCCTCTAAACCAAGAATGGAGGCACACTATGAACTGGCAATACTGTCTGTAGGAGGAAGCCTGGCATGTCACTCAAGTTCCTGCTCCTGGAGCGATGGGCAAGATTATTCTTGGGAGAGTTTCCAATGTGTCCCCTGAAGTTTGGGAAGGGGTATTGATCTTAGTGTCTGCCTCTCACTTGGAAACTCTGAAGTCAGGAGGCTGGATGGAGGTGATTGTAAAAAGAGAGGACCGAAGAGCAATAGTGGGTCAACTGCACTTCCCCAATTTGGACGGACTAGTCTATGAGTTGTCCTATGGGGCATCTGGAAGGTAACCAGGCATGGGGCATCTTAAAAAGATCTTGACCAAGAAGGGCATGTGCATGGGAATCTCTAAAAGCCAATTCATGTGCTCTAGGTAAAACCGTCATTTGGATTATCATTGCAAGAACATTTGTTAGCCAAGAAAAAACTTTTAAAGGCTCCAGCAAGAAGAAGTGGAGGAGGTGGGAGAACAAAGAGAGTGAAAAACCTGGGGGTGATATTCAAAATATTTCACAATTGGTAGGGAACACATGCTAACACAGCAAAAAGAAAGCCCACCAGTGCTGATGGGCCTGCATGTAAAGAGTCGGTTTTGTTTCCCGTTCTGCATTAGTGCTCGCCAAACCTCAGATCAGACTTGAACTTGGGAGGAAATGGAAGAAGCTCTAAATTGGATATGATATTCAAGTTTAGGTTTAGACTGGAGTAGGTATTTTAATATAGAAAATGAGACTTTCCAACTTTGTTGGACCTGCTGGAGATGCTGTCTGGACAAGGGGTAGGCTCATCCTACAGAGAGCATTTGAAGGCACTGGTGGGAGAAAATTAAAGTGAATGCTGATTGTACTCTATCAAACTCAGCAAGCTTACTAAATTATTTACATATGATAAATACAAGATTATTTTTTATAAACCATAATCATGAACTCTAGAGGAAAAAAGTTTGACATGACCCTGGGAAGCATTTTGCAAGTGAATTTTAAACTGAGGTCTTGACAGCTTAAGTTGCTTAACCAAAGCCTTTCACACAGTTCCACAGGAGCAACTGAACTACATTATAGGGTGTCAGGAGTAACGTCAAACCTACCCTTTACTAAAAAATGACATGTTGAACTGCTTAAAGTTACACCACACCATATGTGATGTCTCCTGTAAACATTGAGGCAAGGATAATTTGTTGTAGCCTTCAAGAGTAAATAAAGATTGTTGGTAAGGCTCTAAAGGGAGGATAAATAAAAGGAAAAGCTTTATCTAATAATGTTACAAGTTCACTTCGTTTGGGATGAAACCCTGAAGGATAGAAAACAGCCAGCAGAATCCAATTAATAAAAAAAGGAACCAGAGTTGTACCAGAGCATTCCAGACCAGTTGGAGTAACAATGACTCCAAGAAATGGCCATAGAAAATATTTTGGAGAAACCAGCCGAAATGGAAAAAAAATTAACATTTTAATCAAAATAAGCTGACATATAGGAAAGAACGTCTGAAGTATGAAAAATACTATTAGTGAAGAGGACAATTTTTTTTTCTTTCATTTTCCTCCAGTTTGTGTTTTTCATATGGTGTTATACTTTGATATGTGGCATGATCTTTCTTTAGTAAAAAAAAAATGTTCCTTCCTCTAGGATGGATCTATGGAATTTCTTGTTTTGGAGAAGTTTTAAGAAGAGAATTGAATGTGTATGAGCTAACTTGACAGTCATTCTCATGAATCTCACACTTTAATGCAAGCAAACAGTTGATTAAAAATAGATTATAGTTGCATAGTGAAGGATAGGACAGATGGGTAGTGATATTACTGGGTTTGGTGGTGCAGGGTTGACAGGTGGGTAGATTAGGAAGGGCAGGTTGGAATACCCAGGGCATGTAACTATGAATCTTGTCATTTCATGAGTCGAGACTGAGGAGTGTCATATGCCACAAGGGGATGCGGTGGAATGAACAGTTAAGATCAAATGGGGTATTTAGTGGTCACCGGAAATGTTTTTCATTACCTTACAGTAATGGACACAGGACATGGTAAATATCATCAAAAATTATTAAGCTGTACAGTCTAAATTGTAAACTATACTGTAAACCATCAACAATGTTTAGTTGCTATACTTTACTATCTGTATAACTGTTATAACAATGCTAATATCCATTTAAAAGAAGATTTTAATATGGGGTGGGGAAGGAGGAGGGAGGTTGAGTTTGTGGGAGTCTTTAGTATTCCATATGTGACTCTGCTGTGACCTAAAACTTCTTTGAAAATTAAATGAAAATTTGGGAGACACTGGGGAATGAGAGGGTAAGGGTGCAGTGATAAAAGGAAAAAAGAATAATTTTTTAAAAGGATTTTTTTTGTTTATTTTTCCCATTTTTTTGAATGTCCCAATCCACTAGTTATATTTTATTTTTAGTTTAGTTTCTTTTTTTTTTCTTCTGAGCTTCCTTGTGCTTATCTCTTGCATTTAAGCTTATCATTAGTATTTCTTTTTCCTACTAATTGTATTTTGTTATTATATGGGCTTCATGTACAGGGAAGATTTGGATCACAAAAGGGTTACAATGGGAGCTGCAGAAGTTCATTGGTGGGGGGTGTCTGGGATGGGGGATTCATGGGAGTAAGTTCATCTGAATATACATGAAAGATATATAAAATTGTTCAAATGAACAAGGGATGGGGCACGGTCTCAGAGGGTAGATAATCACTCAATAAATGAGGGAATCTGAATTCCCAGACTGAAGAACTCTGGCACATTCTCTAAGGGAGCAGCAGCAGTCCCCTGAGTGCAGAAGCAGTGTCTGGAAAAAGAGGATGGCCTACTGATGGGTTCTTGTTATTGAGTACTAGCCTTATGAGTCTTTGCTCTTGTAATTGAAACTTAGCCTACTTTTATGGGGTGCCTAAGGGTTTCATTCTGAGAACCTCCTTGTTGCTCAAATGTGGCCTCTCCCTAAGCCAAACTCAGGATATGAATGCATTACCCTCCCCCCAACATGCGACATGACGCCTGGGGACGAGCCTCCCTAGAAACGAGGGATTAATACCAAGTGCCAACTGGCAACACGATTGGAAAAAGACCTTGAATAAAAGGGGGAAAGAGTAAAGAGAAATGAGTTCATATGGCTAAGAGACTTCAAAGAGAGTCGGGAGGTCATCCCACAGGTAATGCTTATGCACACCTCAGTAGGATCTCATAGAACACCAAAGTGGATATCACCCCACACAGAGGGGCTCCTGAGGGCTCTGGAGACACCCAGGTCCTATATAAGTGGGGATAGCCCCAGAGATTGATGCCTTATTAGTGGGTTCCTCTTTGGAATCTGTGCTCCTGAGAGTGACTGAGGCGGACTCAAATAAGTCCTCCCTGCACATGGTCCATCAGTCCCTTCTATTCAAACCTATATATGATGCTGGAGTTTTTAGGTGTGCTTCCAGAGACTGAAGCGTCTGGCCTACCTATGTGCCATCTGTGCCTGCCATCTCGGTGCAGCTGCAACTCCTACCCTACAGCTCAATGGACTCATCCAAGTCACATGGCGAGGAGATGACTATGGGCAATGGCCATGCCAGGGAATGGAGAGGGCCTGCAGCTGCAGGCAGGATAATCCCATCCACCGTATCCATGGGATATAAGCCCTGTCTCACTTGGAGGTGGAGTGGACATCACCATCCCAAACTCCCCAGGATTGGGGGAGGAGTTATGGACTAGAATGGACTTGGTGGTGTTTTGTTGTATATTGTGATTCAAGCAATGGAAGAAATTGTAACAGTGAGGTGGAGATGATGGCCACTGGACATTTTCGGGGCAGGGAGGGGAGAGGCAGTTGAAATACAGGAGCTTTTTCGGGACTTGGGGGTTGTCATGAGTGGCGTTGCGGCGACAGATGTAGGCCATTTTGCATCAGCATATACCACGCAGAACTGTGTGGGAGAGAGGGTGGTCTATGATGTGAAATGTGGTCTATGCTTGGTGGCAAGGCCCCAGGATGTGTATATCCTTTGCAGATAATGTGCCACACTGATGAAGAATGTTGGTGTGGGATGTTGTGGGAGGTGT
>JAQZBX010009403.1:0-46162 GCA_029593785.1 Cabassous unicinctus
CGCTGGATCAACCTAAGACAGGAGCCTGGCCAATTGCTGCCAACAATGATCTGATCAATCACTGCCGACCAATAGCTGCCATGGTTTCCCATGACGGGTAAGATCTAGTAGCCATTCAGCACGGTCCTAACCTAAGACAGGCACAGTCCCCCCTCTCTCCATGCCATTCGCTTAGCCAGTTATAGTCTACCATATTTTTGTTATTAAACCAAAAGGGAGGAGATGTTGGGGACAAAGTCGTATGAATATAACTATCATGGCCGTCTCTGCCTTCTCCTTCCTTGTTTCCTCCTTCTTCTTCCCCTTGAGTATTCATGCCACTATGTTTGCGCGCACGCGAACATTAACCGTCTCTGCCACGCCTAGCAGTTCAAATTATCCAATCATGTATTGACACCTAAGCTTTGATGCACTTCCCCCATCCCTGCTTATAAAAGGAGCTGATTGTAACCCGCGGGGTAGTAGAAGCTGCAGAGAAGCCATGTTAGCAGAATAAAGTGCACAGTTATCCCTTTACCCGTGTCTATGTCTCATTCCTTCGCTGGATAGCTCGGAGTCTCCATTGATTTGTCCCGCAGGCCGGGACAATACTGGAGGAAGATTTTTGCAAAGTCCAAAACTAATGAATATGAAAACCTTCTTGTGGGGGTCTTTAAGGAAAGTACAATAACACAATAGAAAATAAATGAGTGAAGTATATGAAGAGACTTTTTACCCATGCGGAAACAAAACAGGCTAAAAAATATACTAAGATGTTCAAACTCTCTAATAATCAGAAAAATTGAAACAGTGGAATAGCATGTGATTCTGATCAGATTGGCAAAAAATAGAAAGTTTAAAAAATCAAATGCTACAGAGGATGTGAATAAATGGCAAGTAAATTGACACAGCTCCTCTGGATACATATCTAATTAGAGGTATTGAGTATTTGGATTCCCTGACACAAAAATCCCTTCCTAGGGATGTCTTAGTAAAATCCTTCATATGCCATAATGAAATGGATCAGTAGCATTTTTGTGTGTGAAAACAATGGTTTAAAGATACCCTAGATCTCTACAAAAAAAGGGGGAAATGGATAAATAAAATGAATTATACAGTACCACAGAATAAAATGTAATAAGTGAAAATTTAAAAAAATTTACTGCCCATTGGCAAGGTACCTGTGAAGCAGGCTAGACAGAAAATCAGTAGATGGATCTGGAACCTGGCAAGAAGTCCATGTGGACAATGATACATCCAAGATGGCTGCTGGAAGACCCTCACAAATGAGATTTTCTCCGGAAGCTAGGAGAAGCCCTGGATATTCTCCAGGGACATTATCATTGGGCTGACCTGGGGGATTGATGGGTGGGGTAATCAATCAAAACTGTAAACAGCTGGGACACCTCACATGTCATTAGCAAAGGGGCGGAATAATTAATGGCTCAAAAAGCAGGCACAGGGGCCGAATCTCTCTCTCTTGCCTTTGGACCCCTGTTCTGACCTTCTTCGTCCCTGCATGGATCAACACCCAAGTAAAACCTGGGCATTTATAATCTATAATGGGAAATTGTAGTCTGTAAATCAACCCTCTTTATCACTCTTCAGCCCCTTCCTCTCTACCTGAGACCCATGAACTATTATTTTCTCCCATTTCTCTTCCCTCCCTACTTTAATAAATTACTGGCCTAATCAACGTGATGTGCTCTTGAAATTCATTTCCTGTAGCTTAGTCAAGAACCTAGACAAACTCCAGCAACACCTGGTCACCCAAGAGCTTTGGTGGAGATGTACAAGATTAATGTTTTTTTCATGCCAATGAACACAATATCCACTCTGCAGCCCATGGATCAGGAGTAATTTTGATTTCAATTTCATTATCTAAGAAATAAATTATGTAAGGTTATAGCTGTCATAAATGGTGATTCTTCTGGTGAATCTGGGCAAAGTAAATTGAAATGGTTACCATTCTAGATACCATTAAGGACATTTGTGCTTCATGGGATAAGGTCAAAATATCAACATTAAAAGGAATTTGAATGAAATTAATTCCAACTGACATGGATGACTTTTGAAGGGTTCAAAATGTCAGTGGAGGAAGTAACTGTAGATGTGAAAATAATAAGAGAACCAGAATTAGAAGTGGAGGCTGAAGATGTGACTGAATTGCTGAAATGTCATGATAAAATATGAATGGCTGAGGAGTTGCTTCTTATGGAACAGCAAAGTTTCTTGAAATGGAAGAAACTCCTGAGGAAGATACTGTGAATATTGTTAGAATGACAGAAGAGAATTTAGAACAGGGCTCCTTAAAAAGGGGTCCATGAGCTTGAATTGAAATTCAAAAAAACATTATTCTTATGGGGATATGTTAGTGCAGGTGTGATCTATTTATTAAGTAATACACAGTACAGTGTGGACTTAGTAAGGGGTCCATGGTTTTCACCTGACTAGCAAAGGGGTCTGTGAAACAAAAAAGATTAAGAGCCCCTGATTTAGAACATTTATCAACTTAGTTGATAAAGCAGTGGCAGTGTTTGAGAGGATTAACTCCAAATTTGAAAGAAATTATACTGTGGGTAAAATGCTATCAAACACCATCTCATGCTACAGAGAAATGTTTCATGAAAGGAAGAGTCAATAGATGTGAAAACTTCACTATTGTCTTATTTTAAGAAATTGCCACAGCCGCCCCAACCTTCAACAACCACCACGCTAATCAGTCAGCAGCCATCAGCATGGAGGCAAGACTCTCCACCAGCAAGAAAACTGTAACTTGCTGAAGGTTCAGATGATGGTTAGCATTTTTAACAATAAAGTATTTTTTAAATTAAATGTCGCACATCATTTTTACACATAATGCTTTTTCACGCTGAAGAATAGTGTAAACACAAATTTTATATGCACATGGAAACCAAAAAAATCCTGTGATTTGCTTTAGTGTGATATTTGTCTTATGGTGATAGTCTGGAACTGAACCCACAATATTTCCAAGGTCTTCCTGTAAACGGGATTTCCTCAAAATTGAAAAATTTTGTGCATCACTGTACTTCATCTTGAAAGTAAACTGACAACCTAATGAATGGAAAAAATATTTGGAATTCACATGTCCTATAAGGGTTTAATATTCAGAATTTATAAAGAAACCTTCAAATTGACAGCCAAAAGATATACAACACAATTAAAAACTGGAAAATCTCATTAAATAGACTTTTCTCCAAAGAAGAATTACAAATGAAAATCAAAACACAATGTCATAGCATTTCACGCCTATTAGAATGGCTGCTATTAACAAAATGAAAAATAACAAGGTCCATAGAGGATGTGGAGAATTAGGAACACTTGTTCATTGTCGGGGGGAATGTAAAATATTGCAGCCACTTTGGAAAACATTTTGGCAGTTCCTCAGAAACGATTTTTAGCTATACAGTCAAAAAAATTGCAAACAGGACTCAGACTGATATGTCTCACACCAATGTTCATAGAGACAGTCTTCACAATTGTCATAAGTTGGAAGCAAACCAAATGCTGGAATAGATAAACAAAATGCAGTATCAATCTATAATGAAATATTATTTAGCCATAAAAGTTGAAAGTTCTGATATATGCTACAACATGGATGAATCTTGAAGATAGCATGTTGAGTGAAATAAGCCAGACACAAAAGGACAGATATTGTATGATATCACTGATATAAAATAATTAGAACAAGCAATTTCATAGAGTCAGTAACTAGATTAGCAGTTACCAAGGGCCAGGGTGGTGGTAGGCAATGGGGAGTTAATGCTTAATTTTTACAGAATTTCTGTTTGGGGTGATAGAGGAGCTTTGGTGATGGATGGTCGTAATGGTATCACAACATTGTGAATGTAGTTAACACCACTAAATCATATATCTGAATGTGGTTAAAAGAAATTTTAGGTGGTATATATAAAATTTTTTGAAAAACAACCATAGGACTATAGAATGAAGACAGTCAACCTAATGTAAGTTATGGGCCATAGTTAACAATATAATTAAAATAATATTCTCTTATCAATTGTTACATAGCTATCATGCTAATGTAAAATGTTAATAATAGGAGTGGATAGATGGGAACTCTTTATTTTTTGCATGATTTTTCTGTAAACCTACAATTTTTGTAATTTAAAACATATACCTAGCTTTCAAAGCAAACAACAAAAAATAGGCATGCAAAGATATAGGAGCGCAAGACCAATAAAAGTCAATAGAAGTAAAACCACAGGTGTTTCAAACATTGACATTAACAGTTAATGATCATAAAATCATTTTACTGATACATTAAGGAAGATAGAAGAATTGGGAAATAAATTAAAATATGGAGATTGCAGTAGATATTTGGAATCTATATAAAGATACCAAATGCACATAAGAATTTTAAAAAATATAATATCCAAATTTAAGAACACGGTCAATTTTTATTAGCAATAAAAACCTGGACTTGTAAAGCAAAATAAAGGCAAGTAATACACACCCAATATGGGGCACAGGGTGAAAAAAGGAAAATTGAGAAAACTGGGGGAAAATAAGACAGTGTAATATTTTGGTGGCACAGTCAAAAATTCTAATAATCAAGTATATTGATATCATAGAAAGAGGAGAGAGACTACAGGGTTGAAGTATTAGTCAAATCGATGACTGCCAAGTTTTCCAAAGTGTAAAAGATATCAACCCACAGACTCAAGCAGCTGAGAAAAACTGCTGGGAGAAATAGAATTAAAAAGAAAATGTCTCAAGTCAGAAAAACTCCCCACAAAAGAAGCAGAGAGGGAAAACAGTTTAATTATTGAATAAATATTGAAACCATAATGTGACACACATCACAGGCAATTTGCTAAAGAGATAGCAGAGAGAAGGAAATTTTACCCTTTTATATAGCCAGGGAGGTACAACTTATTACATATGTGTATTTATATATAAACACTAACCACAGTTCTTGCCAGTACCATGTGTTAAACATAGATCATCCTAAATTCAGCTGATGCTTAGGGTCGCCATTTGTGTTTGTCAACTGCCTTTATCCAAAGGAAAATAAACTTTTCATATCTTAATGGCAAGTACATGGAACTTGGAGCCAGGTGCCTACAGCTATTAGTCCTCAATTCTTCCACAGAGACAGGGGCATTATCTTCTTTGATGACTGCATTCTAAATGGGTGGCTCCCATGTCCTTAAGAAAAGCATTCCTGGCTTATACAAGTGTCAAGAGGCTTATCTAACCTTTTAAAACATTTGTGTACATCTCAAATGAACAAAGAAAGAATTTACAATGAAAAGTTTTCTAAAGTAAATGTTCTAAGAAAATGGTAGGGGGGTGTCTCTTTCTAGTTTCTCATAGAGGAAAATTATTTTAGTTTTCTTTTTTGTATTTTGTATTTATGCTTACAAAATCCAAAAAAGGCAATTGCAATGAAAACCACACTCAGAGGTATTTTCATTAAAGATTACCACGATCGAATATAGGCAAAATCATTATGAGTTCACAAACCTCGTGAATGGCTCGATTCTCTTCTACAAATAACTAAAATACTTAGGTGAAATTTGGGCTAATATCAAAGGGAAAATGGAATAGGTAGTGGAGGAATGATGCATAAATACCATATATGGTAGTCATTAGTGCCATCCACCAACATTTATGTTCTTCTGTGGATCCATTAGAGTCCAGACAGGAAAATATAAATACCACCAGCAGATATTTCCTACAAGGTACTCCGTATTCAGGTTGGCAGTTGTGAAAGAGGAAGAGGGAACACAAAGGAATAATAACTTTTGCCTCAGATGTGAGGTTTATAAAAAGGAAGTGCAGGTGTATGACTTCTGGAGATAGGCCATAAAAGGCATTGACACTGGATTGCTTGCTCTGGGGGAAAAGGTAAATTTCCAAACACAGGTGCTCAGAGTAGATGCTGCATGAAGTTTCTGTTGTTATTTATGAAGATGTGATGCTGTATGGCTGCTTTGGGTTTCTGGGAACTCAGAGGAATTACCCCAGAAACAGAGTGTGCACATCATCTGAGGGCTGTGATGTGGTAACTTCTGTGAACATTAACATAAGCTAAACCTGGAGCCAATTTGTGTCTATGATGTTAACCACCACTACTGGGGTCATACAGACAGATATCAAGTCAAAAAATAGAGAAAAAGAAAAAGAAAAAAAAAAAAAGGATTACCCTTTCTTTCTTCCTATTTCCTAATTCTACTTTAATGCCAGGAATCCATCTGGCAAAGGAGACTGGGTAATGCAGTTTGCATAGTATGATGTCCAAATTTTAGGGTTAGAACTGACGAGTAGATTTGGGGCTGAAAGATGATCCAAAAATAATTAGTATATTCTCTTTTCTGGCAATTAGTATGGTTTTAATTCCTTACCTTCACAATTATAGAGATGTCTTTTTGACTAATTAGGGCCATGAAATATAAACATAAATGCTCTCTCAATTACAAGTGGAAGTATATACTAGCCTTTGTGTTATTCTCCATATTACATTCTTCCTGCTAGTTAGTGATGATAATTTAAATGATATTTGAATCCCAGAAGGAGCAGGATGTGGTAGTGATCTCCAGTCAATTTGCATCTAACATGTTTTGGGAGAGAGAAATATATTCATTTTAAGCTATTGAAATTTTGATGTTGTATCTTAATGAACACATATTAGTTCATCCTGAATAATGTACTATATGAATAATATACCTTATGAAGAGCTTTAGAAAATAAAAGAATGCTAACTCTCCATATGTTTTCCTTGCTTTATTATCCCTCCACATTTTCTCAGATATTTTATATAAGAAATGTTGGTGCTGAACTTCATAATTTAAGTATCATCTAGCAAGATATTAAAGAGATATTTTTACTGAACTACACGAGGAATGGCATTACTCAAAGAAGAATAAAACTGATTACACTTTGACTTTTCCTTTTCTGAAGACACTGAATTTGATTTTGATTGTTTGAGAGACAGTAGCTTTGTGTTTGGCTTATTGCCATATTTTTCTATTGGCTTATTACCATATTTATGTGGGTAGAAATTTTTCTATCAGTGTGAGCATAAAGGGAGAGCCTGTGCCATTTAAGATGCATTTTCTCATTGGCTTCTTTTCTACCATCTTCTACTTGGAGTAAGATGTAGGAAAAATTTACTTTTCCAAGTCCCATGTTCTTTTAGGGATATTGTGAGAACCTAAATTCACATGTTTCCACACATCTACTAAATGAATATATTAAAAGGGGAAATAAATACAGTTACCCATAGCTCAAGCCATCAACATAATTAGATTATAAAAGTCATCGTCAAGACTGAACCGCAACAAAAAGTAATGTAGGAATTTTAAGGAATGAAGGAAAGTTAACTGTGTTTTAGATATGACAAAAAATATTTAAAAAGTAAAACTGATAAAAATCAATGAGAATTCACTTCAGAAAGAACAGTCATTGATTGAAAGAATAATGTATTTGGAGAATCTGATTATGTATTACTAGGGAACCAAAAGAATGGCATTGGAAAATTTAAAGAATCTGAACTGACTTTCTGGAAAAAAAAATCATCACTTCTGAGGATGAGAAAAGTATGTGTATTAGTGTGATATAGTGAAAAACACTTTACTACACACTAAGCACCTTGAAATAGCACACATTTATTATCTCATGGTTTCTTTAGCTCAGGAGTACAGGAACTGCATAGGTGAGTGTTCTGCCAAGCTGAAATCAGGAGCCACAAGGGCTGGATCCTCATCTGAAAGCTCAGCTAGGGATGGGTCCACTAAAGCTTACTCAGGATGTTACTCATTAAACTTACTCTGAATTAATTTCCTTATGATTGCAAAATTCATGGAAGTTTGCTTCTTCAACCAATGTAATACACCACATTAACAAATTGAAAGAAAAAAATCACATGATAATCTCTTTTGATCAGAAAAAGCATTTGACAAAATACAGCATTCTTTCTTGATAAAAACATATCAAAAGATAGGAATAGAAGAAAACTTCCTGAACATGATAAAGAGTATATATGAAAAACCCAGAGCTAACATCATACTCAGTGGTGAATTGCTAAAGGCAATTCTAAGATGTGGAACAAGATAAGGATGCCACTGTCACTGCACTTATTTAACATTGTGTTAGAAGTACTTGCTTGAGCACTTAGGCAAGAAACATACATAAAAGACATCTAAATTGGAAATGAAGTAGTAAAAATTTTACTATTTGCAGACGACATGATCCTATATACAGAAAGGCCCAAAAAACTACAACAAAGCTTTTAGAACTGATAAATGAGTTTTCAGTGAATAACAGGATATAAGATCAACATGCAAAAATCAGTAGCATTTCTGTACACTATTAATGAGCAATCTGAAGAGGAAATCAAGAAAAAAAATTCCATTTACAACATTGTGGCAGTTTGATATTATTTATGAATTCCAAAAAGAGGTATCCATTATGTTTGTAAACTGGTCTGTTCCTCTGGGCGTGATACCCTTTGATTATATTAAATTCAGAGGTTTCACTCTTACTTTATAAAATCAAAATTAGGGCTTTGATTCGACCATGTCATTAGAGCATGCAGAGTTGAGTCCCCATCTCCTTGGTGGGCTGTATGGGTGGATGCTTAATCAAGAACACAGAAAAAACAGGGCAGAGGAGAGAACTTGGTTTTGATGCTGGAGCCCCAGGGAGAGATGAGATATTCGCCTGATAGTTTACAGCTGACCTTGTGAAGAGAACAGAGCAACTGAGAAGCCCTGTGAGGTGAGCTTTATGCCAACCCAAAGCTGAGATCAGAAGCCTATAACAGAGACTTAAGAGGAAAGAGGAAGGTTGAACCCTCGTGGATATAGACAGCCCTCTTACTTCAATATATGGCAAAAGACATTTGGTGAGAAAGTACCTCTTTTGGTACGTTGAGTTGGACTCTTTAGGGCCCTGTTAACTGTATGCTTCTACCCCAAATAAATACACTTTACAAAAGCCAACAGATTTCAAGTTACTTTGCATCAACACCCCTTTGGCAGACTAATACAAATAGCAACAAAAATAATCAAATATCTAGGATTAAATTTACCTAAAGTTGTAAGGGACTTGTACACAGAAATCTACACAGAATTGTTTAAGGAAATCAAATGAGATCTAAATAAATGGAAGAATATCCTTTGTTTATAGATTGGAAGATTAATATCATTATGATGTCTGTACCACCCAAACTGATTTACAGAATTAATGCAATCCCAATGAAAATTAAAACAGCATTTTTTACTGAACTGCAAAAGTCAATTATGAAATTTATTTTTAAGGGCATGGGGACCCAAATAGCCAAAAACATATTTAAAAAGAAAAATAAAATTAGAGGAATCACGCTAGGTGACTTTAAGTCATACAACAAAAGTTATTAGTGATTTTGAAGACAGAATATCTGAACTGGAAAAGACAGGAGAATAGAAAGAGAAGAGAAGGAAAACATGGAACAGAGTCTCAGCGCATTGAATGAAAGTGAGACATGCACAGTCATTTGCACTATTGGTGTCCCAGAAGAAGAGAATGGAAAAGGGGCAGAAAATTCAACAAAGTGGCAGGATACAGGATATGCTAAAATCAATAGCATTTCTATACACAACTGATATGCAATCTGAGGAGGAAATCAGAAAAAAATTCCATTTAAATAGCAACTAAATCAATTATTTAGTAATAACTTAACCAAGGACATAAAGGATCTGTATTCAGAAAACTATAAAACATTGCTAAAAGATTGAAGAAGACTTAAATAAATGAAAGGATAATCCATGTTCATGGAATGGAAGACTAAATGTCTTCCAATTCTGCCCAAATTTATTTACGTATTTGATGTAATCCAAATTGAAACACCAACAGCTTTTTTGCAGAAGTTAAAAAAACAATTATCAAATTTATTTGGAAGAGTAAGAGACCTCGAATAGCCAAAAAGATCTTAAAAAGAAGAATAAAGTTTGAGGACTCTCACTTCTGGACTTAAGACATATTACTACTATGGTGGTAAAAACAGCATGGTACTGGCATAAAGACAGACACTTTGACCAATGGAACCAAATTGAAAACTCAGAACTCTACCCTCACATCTATAGTCAAGTGATTTTTGACAAGGTGGTCCAGCCCTCCCAGCTGTGCCAGAAGAGTCCATTCAACAAATGGTGCTGGGAGAACTGGATAGCCATATCCAAAAGAAAGAAAAAAGACTCCTATCTCACATCTTATACAAAAATTAACTCAAAGTGAATCAAGGACCTAAATATAAAAGTGACAACCACAAAACTCCTAGAAGAAAATATAGGAAAACCTCTTCAAGATCATCTGGTAGGCAGTAGTTTCTTAACTTTGCACTCAAAGCATAAACAAAATGAAAAAATACATAAATGGGTCCTTCTCAACTTTTACACCTCAAAGGACTTTGTCAAAAGGGTAAAAAAGTAGCCAACTCAATGGGAGAAAATATTTTGCAATCACATATCCAATAAGGGTTTGATATCTATGATATGCAAAGAGATCATATAACTCAAAAATAAAGACAAACTACCCAATTAAAAAATGGGCAAAAGACTTGAAAAGATAATTGTCCAAAGAATAAATACAAATAGCAAAGAAACACATGAAAAAATGTTCAACATCACTAGCGACTAAGGAAATACAAATCAAAAGTACAATGACATATCATTTCACACCTATTAGATTGCCACTATCAAAAAGTTGGAAAACTGTAAATGTGGGAGAGAATGTGGAGAGATAAGAATGCTTATCTGGGAATGTAGGATGGTACAACCACTGTAGAGGACTGTTTGGCAGTTCTTAAGGAATTTGAATATAGACTTGTCATGGGACCTGGCAATACCATTACTAAATATATACCAGAAGAACTGAGAGCAAAGACACGAACAGACATCTGCACACCGATATTCATAGCAGCATTATTCATGATTGCCAAAACTTGGAAATAACCCATGTGTTCATCAACTGATTTATGGATACACAAAGTGTGGTATATAAACACAGTGGAATATTCTGCAGCTGTAAGAAGAAATGAAGGCATGGAGCATAAAGAAACATGGATGAACCTGGAGGACATTATGTTGAAAGAAGCAAGCCAGACACAAAAGGACAAATACTGTATGATTACACTATTATTAACTAAATATACTGTGTAAACTCATGGAGTTAATAATTAGAATATAGGTTGCCAGAAAATAGAAAGAGGGTAGAGAATGGAAAGCTGAGAGTTAATCTGTGCAGAATTGTTAAAAATGTTGTTTGTAAATCTTTGGAAATAAATAGAAATGGTTAAAGCATATCATGTGTTTGTATCTAGTAGTGCAATTGTATGGATATGATAGTTGTTGAAAAAGAAAGTCTAAGGTCATTTATATTACTAGAAAGAAAGCTAAAAACTGTAACATGGGACTGTAGAAGATAGTAAAACCTCACATAAAACACAGAAATGAGTGATATTGTATATATAAAACTGTTTTTACAAAATATAAATACAAATCTACAAGAAAGAAGGAAAAAGAATTGCAATTATTTATGCCAGGGGAGGCGTAGAGAGATTGAGAGGTGATGAGTATTGTTTGTTTTTTGTTTATTATTATTATTGGAATAATGAAAATGCTCTAGAAGTGACTGGGGTGATGAATGCACAAACATGTGATTACACCAAATACCACTGATTGGACACTTTGTATGGATTTATGCTTTATTAATATGTATCAATAAAATTCAAAAAAAGTTTAAGAAAAAAATATGAATGTACAAAATAAATTAGAGAGACAGAAATGAAATAGCAGCTGTGTATGGCAGGGGAAGCTTAGAGAGAGTGAGAGGTGAATAGTGAGGATTACAGTTTTTTGTTTGTCTTTTTTTCTTGTTTATTATTATATTAATACTGGAATAATGATAATACTCTAATAATGATTGAATCAGCGAATGCACAATTATGTGATTTTACCAACACCATTGATTGCACACTTTGGATAGATTGTATGCTTTATTAGTATGTATCAATAGAATGGATTAAAAAAATAAATAAATCACAGAGGTACTACATTCCAATAATATCTCATCAAATAAAGATTCAAATACAAACATGTAAAAATAAACAAACAAACAAAAAACCTGTATAGTATTGGCATAGGAATAGACATATGGACCAAGGAACCAATACTGCTATAGATCCTCACATTTACAGTCAACTGATATTCAACAAGACCACCAAGCCCACTCAAGGTAGGACAGAATGGCCTCTTCAACAAATGGGATAACTGGGTATCCATATACAAAAGAATGAGAGAGGATCACCATCTCATGCCCTATACAAAAATTTACTCAAGATGGATCAAAGATCTAAATATAAGAACCAAATCCTTTAAGCTTGTAGAAGATAACGTAGGGAACCATCTATGAGATCCTGTAGTAGGAAATGGTTTTATATATTTTACAGCCAAAGCACGAGCAACGAAAGAAAAGATAGCTAAATAAGACCTTCTCTAAATTAAAAACTTTTGTACTTCAATGGAGTTTGTCAGGAAAGTGAAAATGCAGCTACTCAGTGAGAGAAAATATTTGGGAACCACTTATCGGATAAGGGTCTAATATCCAGTATATAAAAAGAAATCCTACATAAATAAAAAGACAAAAAACCCATTTAAAAAATGGGCAAGAGATTTGAAGAAAACATTTAATTTTATAGAGAAAAATAATTCAGTGTCCTTAAAGAACACTGTAAGAAGAAAACAAAAATGAGGATGAAAGAAGTTTAATAGCTGAAAAAAATGTACCAGGCCCCAAACAGACCGGTAGGAAAAATTAGACTATAAAACAGTGCACAACCTCTCCTTGCTTTTTCTTTCAATGTGAAAGAAAGAATTTGAGGAGATTTTGCAGACAAGGAATTTCATGATTTTTATGTTAATATTATAATCTTTCAATTTTTATTGATTCTTCGTGAAATGCTTTTCTGCTGACTATATCTTACCAAGAATAAGTGCTAAATATATTTAACTAACAAATAAAAAAGTGAAATAACCCTTTTAAAACTTTTTGGCTCATTTCTCTTGCTTATTTCTTCTTCTTCACATGTTTGCATATTCTTTTGAGGACATTTATTTCAAGTTAAAATAAAAATAATACTTACAAAAGTTAATTCTAAATCTGTAATTCCCCCAGTGTTGTTGTTATTGTTTATATTATATACCACACTGTAGTTTAATGCTCAAAAAAATCAATACCCGAGAGTTACTATTAAAATTGTTTAACTTAACTTCAGGGTGCACTCATCAGCATCATCTCTCTCCAGAGATATTTTAATTATTTTTTTAATAAGAATCCCATCTGACTAGTTTGAGAAAAAAATGATTAAAAGTCTGTTCATTTTGGAAAGAATATTCCAATGCCTATATCTCCCTCTAGAAAACACATGATTGTTGTCTCTATTTCTTATGTAAGCTGCATTTTCATGTATGTCAAAACTTCAGCAAGAGAAGGCCTGGCTTTTACCAAAGATATAGCAGTGCCCAATACCTCTGTTGCCCCAATGCTAAATCCTTTCATTTATTCCTTGAGAAACCAGCAGGTAAAACAGTCCTTTAAAAATTCAGTAAAAAGATGTTTCTCCAATAAATTTTAACCATAAATAAATTCATAATCTGAAAATTAAATCAAAGCTATGTGTAACAAATTATTACCATTTTCTATTGCCACATCTGCGTCTATATTCAACTGCCTTTTCACACAGGATTTGTTCTTCATTTATCCAGTTTTGATCTCACTTGGTTCACAAATATTTTTATATTTACATGTCCTGAAAGTTTTCTGAGCAGGACTGTTTTGAAGTCACCTGGATGTGAATGTCATTTAACCAGAATGCTGAAATTTACAAATAAGCCATCATTGAAGAACTCTCCATCTGGACACTGATCAAAAGTTAAATAGAAGTTATCTAGTGATTCTGAAAAAGTATTTTCACCAATCTGTGCAGAATTGGTAAAAAGGTTATTTGTAAGTCTTTGGAAATAAATAGAAATGGTGAAAGCAAATCATGATGTTTGTAACTAGCAGAGGTATTATATGAGTATGACAGTGGTTGAAAGAGTAAGTCTAAAGTCATGTATATCACTAGAAAGAGAGCTAAAAAAAGGAACATGGGACTGTATAACATAGTGAAACATCATGTAAAATATGATTATGGGAAGATTGTATATATAAGACTGTGTTTTGCAAAGAATAAATACAAATAAGCTAGAGAGATGGAAAGAGAATAGAAACTATGTTTAGCAGGGGAAGATAGAGAGATTGAAAGGTGATGAGGGTTTTTTTGTTTGTTTGCATTTTCTTTTTATTATTATTATTGGAATAATGAATATGCTCTAAAATGATTGAAGTAATGAATGTACAACTGTTGGATTATACTGAATACCATTGATTGTACACTTTGGATGGATTTATGCTTTATTAATATGTATCAATAAAATTGAATCGTTAAAAAATGTTAAATAGAAGTTGTCATCTAGAAATTCTGAAAAATTATTATTCTCAGGGTATAAACCAAGTCTATTAAAATTAGCTTTTCTGTCAAGTGAAGTCTCCTACTCCTACTATGTTGCTATTTATCCTTGTAACTTCCATAGATTTTGCTTTATGAACATGGACATTAAGTTATTTGAGGCATAGGTATTATGTCTTCATTGCAAATTCCACCATTTACCATTATAAATTATCTTGTTTAATGCATTTTTGGGCCAAATTCTGAAGTTACTTTAAGTATGACTTTTATTTTTCTCCCAGACCTCAATACCCTCAGCAGGAAACATCTTTTTTTCTTAATTTTATTTTTTTAAGAAGTTTTAGATTATATAAATGATACATCAGAAATATATGGGGATTTCCATATACCCCACACCAGACCCCTCCTGCACTTTTGCTCATTAACATCTTTGATTAGTGTGGTATATTTGTTACAATTCTTGAACACATATTGAAGCATTGCTACTAACAATGGTCAATAGTTTGCATTATAGTTAAACTTTGCACTGCACTTTTTTATAGAAATTGACAATAAATATATATATAGATAGATATATAATGGCCTGTATCCATCATTGCAATGTCATTCAGAGCAATTACAATGTCCCCAAAATGCCCCATGTTACAACTATTCTTCCCTCTACTTCCTCTCAGAACCTCTATTGGCCACTGCCTTTATATCAATGCTGCAAGATCTTCCATTGCTAGAATAATAATATAATAATTCTACTTTAGTCCATAGTTGCATTCCCACCTTGTGTTTGTTCATTCCTTGATCTTGAGGTTTTTAGGACAGTGATGCCCCATCTGTTTCTGATTGGGAGGGAGCTTAGATCCCTTGGGGCAGATGGGTGGAACTGTCTTGATTGCAGTTGTAGATACTCTCAGATTTTTGTAGATGGGTGTTGTCTATATCATTTTGTTAGTTGTCCTGGGTGAGTCTGATGAACAGGAATGTGGGTGTTGGTTGCAACTCTGCTGAGATTCAGGCCCAACTGGTGTATGAACAGCCAGAAGATTTAAGTCTCTGGTACATATATTTATTGGGTATAGTTCTAATTATGCGTTCAGATAAAAAGGGCAGAAAAGCCATGTGTAGGGAAATTATAAATGAGACTAACTCTGTTACATTGGGGAACATATATTTTGAGGTTAAGGTCCACTGACAGGTTCCTGAATTCCTGATATTGTCTTCCCTCCCTGTAGTGTCTAGATGTCTCTAGAACCCTCAGTAGCACCCCTGCTTGAGAAACTGTTTACTGTAGCATTAATGGAGATCTTCCTGAGATGTGCATAAGCATAACCTCTGGAATGACCCCTGACTCACACTGAAATCTCTTAGCCATAGACACTCATTTGTATTTAATATTTCCTCCTTTTGGTAAAGGTCTTTTTCCAAATATATCACTAGCTGGTGCTTGGTAATAATTCCTCAGTACCAGGGAGGCTCATTCCTGAGAGTCATGTCCCATACCAGGGGGAATGTAGTTAATTTACATGCTGAGTTTTGCTTAGAGAGGTCACATTGAGCAACAAGGAGGCTTTCAGGAGGTTACTTTTAGGTAATACATAATACTAAGCTAAGTTTCAATTTCACAAGAATGAGGTTCATAAGTACAAGCATCAATATCAAAGACCTGGCATATTGGTCTGACCTCCTTAGCTAGGCATGGCCCATGTACTCTAGGGATTCTTGCCACTCTATTAGGGAATGTATCAGGACTTCACAGGATTTTATGCATCTCCACACACTGAGACAACACCCCATGACAACTTGAGCATATTCACATTCCATGAAGGCATGCCCCAGGTGCACATCTCTCCACAAATCCCCTAACATTGACACCCTGCACCAGTGATCATCCCCTGCCTCAGTTGCAACACTTTTGTCATCCAAAACCTCCCCAAAAACAAAGCCAAAAAAATTAATTAAAACAATAAAAATAAAATAATAATAAACAAATAAAATAAACAAATAAAATAAACAAATAAAAATAAAAAAATTCTTTGTCTTTCATCACTATATGTTTTCATTTATGTACAGTGACAATTTCCTCTGTATGTTCTCCCAGTGTCTTATTTTTTTTTCTTTATTTTCAAAGAAGCTTTAGGTTATAGAAAATTCACATGGAAAATATAGAGGATTCCCCTATACTCCACTCCCTCTCCTTCTCACATTTTCCCCTATTGATAACATTTTTCCAAAGAAGAAATATAAATGGCTAAAAAACATGTAAAAAGATGCTCAACATCACTATTTATTAGAGAAATACAAATCAAAGCTACAATGAGATACTCTCTTACACCTATTAGAATGGCCGCTATTTTAAAAAGGAAACAATTTTAATGAACTAACCTAATGGTTACTTCATAGCCAATTTTTCCCTTAAATTTATTGATGTCAGGCCTGGAGATCCTTTGAAATGCCTTTGGAGAAAATCTTGTTTGCCTCTGGTATCCTGAGACATAATTTCCTCATTTGATTTCTCTGAATTTTCAAACCCATAGGTTTTCCAAGTTTTTAGTATTTCTTGAAATAATTGGTGCATTGATGATAACCTAAACTGTTTTCCAGTGAACTTATTAATTCATTCTTTCAAAAAATATCTCCTTTGGAATTTCTGTGTGATATAGGAAGGTATGGATTAAGCATGTTTGCTCAATGAGATAATGACATAGACCTTTTCCTGTAAGAGAGTCTTAATAATAAGCTCTACATTCGAGGAATAAAACTTTGTTTAGTGTTCATCCATTTACTTCTTCAATATATTCTTCATCCACAAGAATTGCACGTATACACAAAATCATTTAATTTACCATCTGTATACTTTTCCTTAATATTTATTAAAACGCTCAGTTTTGTTTCTTATTTCCCCCTATGAAAAAATAAGTTCTTCTACCAAGAGTTCATAGAAACAGAGTTATAGATTATCAAAAATAGGTATAATTAAATAAGATAAATGTGCTTGGAAAGGATTTTTTTAAAGTAGTACTCCCTTTATTTTATCTGTGATATTTTTCAAATTAAATAAAATTTAATAAAAAGGTGAAAATTAACAATCTGTGAGTATGAGTGTCTAATACATTTCACATCTGTTACATCTTCATGTCTCTGTAAAAAAATTTACTGCCTCTACTTACTGAAAGTGTTGGACTAAATTTGATAATGGCTACAGTTGGAATTGAGGAGTATGCTGGACTTTCTTTCCAAGCTTCATAGATCTGAATTTTCTAGTTCTTCCACTATTCTTACTTGTCTCCATCTTTGCTTTATAAGGCTTTTCATTTTTCTATTAATTTCTGTGGAGGTTTCATATACCACCAAGTCCTTGCTTCTGAGCTATTGATGTGGATAAGACTCAAGCACTGTGGTGCTCTAGAAAGCCCAGATAAGTCAATGCTTAAAGGCAGAGAGGAAGTATGTGCTGGTAAATGTTTAGCAGCCAGTTATTTAATATGCATTAATATTTGGAAAGAATAAATCATCTCCATGGTTTAGATGCCATGTAGACAGAAATCTAGATGGCTTTTTATTCTTTAAATGGCTGTTATTTAATCACATTTCTATAATTAGGCATTTTTTAAAAAGTCAGGTTTGCCATTGTTTTCATGACTCTCATTTTATTATACAATAAATATTTCACACGAAAAGGGTGCTTGAAGAGACTAAGATGTATGTTTGAACTCAATGGATACATATGATGAGCCATCTGCTAAATATTCAGTGAATCAGAGGTAATAAACCATGTTGTCATCAGTCAGTGGTCAACACTCTATCTTGATTCTCTTTTTGAATAGAAAGTGAGAGCACCAGTTTTATCTCTTTAAGAAAAAAGATATTTTGTATAGATTAAAATAATTAGAAAAACCTTGTTTATACCAACTTAAACACCACTCTAGCAATTAGACTTCCTCTTAATGCCAACTTTCAGGGTTTCCCAGTAGATACTGTACTGATACTCTTAATTTTTTTTAAAAGAATTAATGATGAATATACCCAACTAGTATCTTCTCTGCAAGAATTCCCAGCGTCCTACACCAGTTCTTAGCAAATATTCTTTTTGTATTAAAGAGCAAAGATAAATCTATTGTGATGTGGAGACGAAAACATTTTGCTTCACAAGGAGAATTAGGTACTCAATTGAGTGACCAGAATTCTTAAAAGAACAATCTACTTTTTAGATTTGAGATCAATAAATTGAATTTCTAGATTGTAAATGGGCTGAACTCAGACATTATTCATTTTAATTTTTAAGGATATCAGAAAAACATGTTTGAAATTTCCACTGTATGCTGATTAAAGAGAGAAATTCATTGGGGTTTCTATATTTTACTAAACATTCCTGGATTTTAATGTGAACAAGAAATTCAGAGTAAGCAAGCAAGGAATCATTGTAGGTTAGAAAGAAAGAAATACATTATTGGAGATGTCATTCCTGTTACATTTATGTTTATAATACAAAGAGAAAATTTCACAATGTGGAAATAATAGAAAGTAAGTATTTTTATCCTTTTATTATTTTTGTAAGAAGTTATTTCAATGGTATCCTTTTAATTCTCAATAGTGATCATAAGAGTAAGACAATTAAATTCAGAACTAGAAACAAAGTACATATTTCTTTAATTAATTAACAATTAATATTTAATATGCACAAGTTAAAGATTTATGAATTTTTCAATTAGAATAACATCATGAAAAAAAATCTCAATAATTTCTGTTAAAACAAAACACTGACTGGTACATACTACTTTATATTTAGGAAAGATTGGGTACTTAAATATTACTAGATATAAAATATTATTTCTTACAATGCTATAATAAATTAGAAACTGATTCAATAATTGATAGAAATCCTCCCAAATTTCATGCAAATTCTCAACTTATATGTTAATTCTCATTCACATTATGCTAAAATTCATAAAAGCTCATTACATTGAATTAGTTCTAATTAACAATAACATAGAACAGAAAGACCAAGTAGAAAAAGAATCTTCAGAAAATAACCATTTTTTAAAAACTAAATAAAAAAATTTTAGGCCTGATTAGCAGCTTTAAGTGTGCAAGTATACGGGAAAGTTATACTTTGCTGAAAGGATAAACCAAGCTAACCTAAAAAAAGATTTTCTTATGGACTAACAAGAAATGATTGCAGGAATTATTTCTTGGTATTTTAAACAAAACTTTAAATCTGAGAAACATACAGATATGTGGAAAAGGAAATATTAAAGCCATTCTGTTGAAAAGTAAAGAAGATCTGAAAAAAGGATTTGGAAAATGAATAGCCAGAGAGAGTAATTAAATAAACAAGATTAAGCCTATGCTTCTACTATGTGAAAAGGTTAAAAAGAGAGGAGAAGGTCTGAAATGGATGATGAAAAGCATACAATTGATTGAAGGCACACACTTGATTCCCAAATATTTCTTGCGTATTCTCACTTCTTAGAGATGGCAGAAGGTACACAATAGATAAACAAATAATGTTATAAAAAAGGTAAACTTTCAAATGATTAACTTGACTCTTTCTTATCACTTTCAAATCTGTACTCAGTGAAGCCTTATAAACTTATAAATAGTCATCTATCTTTCCCAGATCTGATGCAATTGAGAAGGTTTTTAACCATGAGGAACCATATAATGGTGACAACATTCAATCTTCTAGGACTGACAGATGACCCCAACTGGCAAATTGTCATTTTCCTTTTTTTATTTCTAACATATTTATTGAGCATCACTGGAAATCTGACCATCATCCTTCTCACCCTGGTGGATCCTCACCTGAAAACAGCCATGTATTTTTTCCTTCAGAATTTCTCCTTCTTAGAAATCTCATTGACATTTGCGTGCATCCCTAGATTTCTGGTGAGCATTGCAACTATGGATAAAGCAATTTCTTATGATGCTTATGTAAGCCAATTATTCTTTCTCATCTTCTTGGGAGCATCAGAGTTTTTCCTTTTGGCTGCCGTGTACTATGACTGCTATGAGGCCATCTGCAAACCCCTCCATCATGCAACCATTATGAGCAACAAAGTGTGCACCCAGCTGGTGGTTGGCTTTTGGTTGACTGGGTTGTTAACAAACTCTACTGACTTATCATAGGCCTGGATTTGGAATTCTGTGATGCCAATTATTATTGACCACTTTGCATGTGATTCTTCTCCTGTCCTGAAACTCTCCTGCACAGATACATAGGTCATAGAATTGTTAAGTTTTATCTTAGCCATTGTCACACTCCTGATTACATTGACCCTGGTGATACTCTCCTATGCACACATCATAGGAAAAATTCTGAAGATCCCTTCTGCCCAGCAGAGGAAAAATGCTTTTTCTACATGTTCTTCCCACATGATTGTTGTGTCTATCTCTTATGGCAGCTGCATTTTTATGTATATTAAACCTTTTGCAGAGGAAAGGGTATCTTTAAACAAGGGGTGGCAATACTCAGCACTTCAGTTGCACCTGTATTAAGTCCTTTTTTTACATACTCTAAGAAATAAACAAGTGAAACAATCCTTGAAGGATATGTTTTTAAAAAAATGCCTTCATGACCTTGAAATAATAGCTTTACCTTCTATAAAAGCATACTTCTATACCTTATTGAAAATTGCTGCATATATCAACTACTCTTTTAACAAATTGTTTTACTTTATTTTTTTATGTGATGATGAATAAAAACAGCCAGAAGCAGTCTTTTAGTGCTACAACCTGTATTCATGATATACCTTTATTCTTTGCTGTACTCATTTAATTATTTTAACTTAATTCTTTGATTTTGTTTAACCTCAAGATATTCCACTATGAATTCACTTTGGAAATACAGCATCTCCAAGTTTTTCTAGAGTAACTTGTGCCCACAATAGAATCTACCTGTGATAACTACAAGTATTAATTATTTAAGTCTCTAGGAAAGATTTCTTTCTTATATCACACAATGTAAATATTTTAGCATAATATATGTTGTTTCCAGAGATATAATAATGAGCTTCAATAGAATTATTCATATTCGTGTTTAATGATGACATCTAAAAAAAATCTCTAAATTTCTATTCATCTGTAAATCATCTTTGATTTAAGAAAGAGGCTTTATTTCAGAAGCTAATTTAATTTTGCTTGGTAGATTATGAAAGGTCACACAGCAAGTAAATGATAGATCTTGAATTTGTATCTAGGTTTTATAATTCAAATTATATGCAAATAATAACTGCAACTGCCATTATATGAATATAATGGGATTATTTGATTTGGAAAAAATGTGGGGATGAATAATAACTATCTTAAAATATTTGAAAATCCAACATAGGAGGCAGAAAAGATTGGCTCTGTATAACAGTAGAGGACACAAGTAAAACTAATGTTTGAGATTTTTGAGATATGTATTTTAAATCATACAGAATGGTTATTAATCTGGTAATATTTTTGCCATATTTTCTCTCATGGTTGTATCTTACACATGCCCTTTCATTCTCTGGTCTTCCTTTATTTCTATTCCAAATATTATACTCTGAATAATCATTAATGACTCTCTTTAGAAGTTACTCTCTCTAAAAGTTACATTTTTATTCAGCATGTATTTCAACATCATGATCAAAAAAGGCATATTTTTAAAATTAGAAAATCAGAAGAGTAAACTATGGAATTTTATTGTTTCAAATTTCATTTCTTATAAAACAATTCCATCATTCTATTACTTTTACTTTCATTAATGTATCTTCATCGCGCTTACTAATAACAATTATTTAAGGATTAATTATTTGTTTCAAACATTGGAATGTCAGCTCAGTGAAAATAAGTGCTGTAATTTGTTCACCACTCGGTTCAGAAACCCTAGCTCATAGTCTGATACATAATACTGCTCAATTATATTTAAATAAAAATGCCAACTCCAGAATTATAATGTTGTTAAAATTTGTTTTACTGTTTGCTTGTTTTATCACCCCTTGTTAGTATTCTTTGTCAGAAAGTTTCCTGCATACATTCATGTTTATTTTTAAGGTAAGCAAAAGGCATGTCTTCTATTTACAAATGCAATGCTGTTTATGTTTTAAATGATGTTACAGATATTTCAATTTAGTTACCTTTTCAATTCAATCTGATATTTTAATTTAATTGCAAGTTCAATAATCACTACATAATGTTTTTCATAGTTTAACATGAGATATTTCTATCTATATCTATCAAACTATCACTTTCTATCTCTATCTGAAATTATATTTTACATAAAAATTCCATTCTTCCAGTAAGTATATGTGTTTTCTCTTCTTTTCTATCATTTTTTTCTCCTTGGATAATTCTAATCATCCACATTTTGGACTCTCCATTATTTTAATGCATGTTAAATTCTCTTTTGGCACTTCAAGAACTGTTTTCCTAAATTTGAGAAAGTTTTTTATGTTTCTTCTCCTAATAACTGTTTTAATCTGCTACAATGCCAAATTTATTGGCATTTAAGGATTTGTCTTGTAATTTTATTTTAACTTATTTCTTTGCAAAGCGTTATTATGCATCTTCTTTTATGTCCTTTTTAAATATTCTTGTTTCTTTTTCTGTCTTATTATTGCTATAACCAAGATTGTACTATTTTGTGGCTTTGTATTTCTCTTTTAATGAAACCATATCTTTTATGTAGTATTGAACTTGCCAAGCAATCTCTCAAACTTATTTCTGTATCTGGTGCTTTTGAGAAATAGCTTTTTCTTCTTTTTCTTTTCTCCTTTCCTTTCTTTTTTCTTTCTTTCTTTCTTTCCTTCTTTCCTTCTTTCCTTCTTTCTTTCTTCCTTCCTTTCTTTCTTTCTTTCTTCCTTTCTTCCTTTCTTCCCTTTCTTCCTTTCTTCCACCTTTCTTTTCTTTTTTGATAGTGAGTTGGGTAATTGTTATTTTTAATACATTTTCTTTTCCTTTGTTTTATATATTCCACAGTAAATGTTTTTTCTTTGTATTTTTTCTTCCTTTCCTCTTTGTTACAGCCAAATCTTCTTCAATGTTATATACCTGTAGGGCAGAGAGTGGTATACAGCTCCACTTATTACGATATCTCTATTTGACATATTCCACTCTCCCTTTGCCAGTTTATTTGATCTTCTGAAAAAAAAATCAATAAAAATAAAAAATAGCAACAGTTTTCAGAAAAAGTTTGTATATGTGTGTCATTTCAAATTCCATGGAATTACCACTCTAAGTGTGGCCTTTTGTATCTATTACTGAAACATGGTCATGTATGAAAACAGCACACAGACTATTTCACAAATTAAAACCTATGAAATAGAGATAAAGATAAAGCAGGCAATTTTTTAAAGAAACAAAACAAAACAAAACAAATCCCTAGTTTCTGAATCTGGGGTCAGATAATGATGCATTTTCTAAGCCTTTTCCTACCATTCTCAGTTGTATTTAATTTCCTGAAGTGACTCCTTCAAACAATTGGTTTTGATGATAAATGTTTTCATTTTCTTCTTATTCCATTATATATTTGATTATTTTATAAATCTACAGCAAATCTCCTTTTATTAAAGGGGAACTTTTTTGTATTGCATTCTTTGCAATTTTTGTTTTTAATGATGGAAAGAGTTTTCATCATACTGTCTATCCACAAGTATTTTATAACTATGCTCATAGAGAATTCAGAGGACAATTTTAACCAAGTTCCTTTTTAAATTCAAAAGGCTCTAGCCCTAGCAACCAAATTACATCAGTTTCCACTTCTCCATTTTTCCCTTCTCCAATAGTTACTGAAAAATTCTGTCCAACAATATCCCTGTACTTATTCTCCTCATCAAGTTGTATACATTTTCCACATTTACAAGGGCATTACTATATTTTCAGATGAAATGATCTACTATGCATAATTTGGCATCTTGAACTAAAGCTTCCTAAATTACTATTTCTGCAGACAATTCCCCTCTTATTTAATGTGGAAATCTAAAAGTAAGCTGTTCCTTTAAAGATATGAAATGTGATTTCTATATATTTTTCTTGTAAACACGGACACTCTAAAAGCCCAAATCAACATTTCTCTTTCACGTGTCAAATTGTACAGGCCTTGATCAAGTAGGGAAATGATAGTAGTGGACATGACATAATGCCCTGCCTATGCTATGAGGAAGATGATATTAGCAATTATTCACTGAAGATGGATTTAAAAACAAGCAGAAAAAATATTGGAAGAGTGATTTCAGTTTTCTAGAGTTAAAACTAGAATGTTTAGATACACATACACTAGCTTTGGCATGGAAGGACCAATTATATCTGATGCCCTAAAAGTGATTTCTAATCTTTTCAAGTGCATTACAAAGCAACTTAATTTTAAAAATCACAAAAAATACAAAACTCTACAATTTCCAGAATTCCTTACTGCACTTAAAATGAACTAATTTCTTCCTGTCACTCATGGAAACATAAATCTTTGATACTGGATAAAATGTAAACAAACATATGGACCAAAATGTGAGTAAATTTGGAGGGCAGCATCATATGGAATATTGCATTAAATTATTAATCTTAGTTTAATATTAATGAAAACAATAACAGCTTTATGGGAGGATGGAAGACTAGAGAGGCAGAGGGATCACTTCTCTCCCCCCCTCCAAAAAAAATAGCTGGATGACAGGCAGAGACTGCCTGGAGAGCTGCTCAGGGGCTTAGGACACCAGGGGAATGTGAAACACCTTCCTGAAGAGAGAAAGGCAAAGGAAAGAAGTCTCAGCTAGCTGGAAAAATCTTGTGAGAAAAGCTGCAGCGGCAGCTGGCACTCATCCTTCCCACACTCAGAGCAAACAGCAGTCTGTGGACTGCAGTGGCTCAGGAATGAGAGAGTTGCAGGGGTCCTCTTCTCCAAGAAAGGGGAGAGGGAGGGACGCAGCCTACAGCAAATACAGATTTTAGCCAGCAAACTTGGTCTGCTGCATTGGAGTTGTCACATACTTCCAGGCCAGGTGGGGCCTTGACATTGTTTGCACTGAGAGCTGCCAGGGAGCTAAATATAATTTGCCTCTCAAACACCGTTCCCGCTTCCCTGGGCTGGTTGCTGAGGAGGCATAGGGAGGAAGGGTGTGGAAGGCCAAGGGAGGAGAACAGCTTCTGAGAAAGTTTGTGGCTCTTGGCCAACCCTTAAGACATTGCTTCTGCACTACCCACTGCAGAGTTACATTGAATGCATCCCACCTCTAGCATCTTGGGTGTAAGTTGAGAGGTCTGCCAAGAGGACCAACTCCAGGCAGACCAGAAAAGTGTATGAAAATAAAAATAATAATAAATAAGTAAAAGAGACAATCAGGTACCTCTAGTTCTCCTTTCTTGAAGGACTTTGGAAACTGGCTCACACCCCATTACTGGGTCCTTATCCCTTGTTTGAGCAGTTAAACAGGGTAAATCCTAAATATCTAGAAAAAGTTGAACGAAAAGTCAAAGGATAATGATAACACACAGTTACTTAACAGTGAATCCCTAGGCAAGAGAGGTAACTGAACATCAGAGTAAACTCAGCATCAGAATCAGATCCTTAGACAACAGCAAAAACTTAGAAGCTGTACTAAGAAAAAGAGATATGACTCAGGCAAAGGAGATACAGGATTTGAAACAACTAATCAACGATGTCCATACAAATATCCTATATTTAATCATGGAGTTGTAGGACAACATGGTTAAAGAAATAAAAGGCATTAAGAAGAAACTGGGTTAGCACAAAGAAAAATTTGAAATCTTGGATAGAAAAATAACAAAACTTGTGGGAATGAAAGACACAACAAGTGAGAATAAAAATAAAATAGAGGTGCTATTAAAAATGGAATGGAAATCAGAAAAATATTCCATTTTTAATAGCAAGTAAAACAACCAAATATTTAGGAATAAACTTAACCAAAGACAAAAAGACCTGTATTCAGAAAACTACAAAACATTGGTAAAAGAAACCAAAGAAGACTTAAATAAATGGAAAGATATTCTGTGTTCATGGATTGGAAAACTAAATATTGTTAAGATGTCAGTTCTACCCAAACTGACTGACAGATTCAATGCAATCCCAATAAAAATCCCAACAGCTATTTTTTTTTTAGAAATCAAAAGCCAATAATCAAATTTATTTGAAAGGGTAAAGGGCTACAAAAAGTCAAAAATGTATTGAAAAAAGAAGAACAAAATTGGAAGACTCTCACTTCCTGACTTTAAAGCATATTATTTAGCTACAGTGATAAAAACAGCATGGTATTGGCATAATGACCGACAGATTGACGAATGAAACTGAATCAAGAACTCAGAAATCAACCCTCACATCTACAGCCAAGTGATTTTTTGAAAAGGCTGTTAAGCACACTCAGGTGGGCCAGAAGAGACTTCAAAAACTGGTCCTGGGAGAATTGGATAGCCATATCCAAAAGAAAGAAAGAAAATCACTATCTCACAGCTTATACAAAAATTAACTCAAATAGATCAAGGATCTAAATATAAAAACAACAACCATAAAAGTTCTAGAAGAAAATGTAGGAAATCATCTTCAAGATATTGTGGTAAGCAATAGTAGATTCTTAAACCTTAAGCCCAAATCACGAGCAACAAAAGAAAAATATAGAAAAGTGGGACCTCCTCAAAATTAAACACTTTTGCACCTCAAAGGACTTTGTCAAAGGGTGAAAAGGCAGCCAACTCAATGGGAGAAAATATTTCACAATCAAATATCTGATAAGCATTTAATATCCATGATATATAAGATCATACAATAAAAGACAAACTATCCAAATAAAAAATCAGTAAAAACATGAAAAAATAATTGTCTAAAGAAGAAATACAAATACGGAAGAAACACGTGAAAAAAATATTCAACATCACTAACGAATAGGGAAATGCAAATCAAAACTATAATTAGATATCATTTCACACTTATTAAACTGGCTGCTATTAAAAAGTCAGAAAACTGTAAATGTTGGTAAGAATGTGGAGAGATAGGAACACTTATTCTGTGTTGGTGGTAATATAGAATGGTACAGCCACTGTGGAGGATTGTTTGGCAATTCCTAAGGAAGTTGAATATAGACTTGCTATGGGACCTGGCAATACCATTGCTTGGTATATACACAAAAGAACTGAGGGCAGTGACTCAAATAGACATCTGTACACCGATGTTCATAGCAACATTATTCATGATAGCCAAAAGCTGGAAGCAACCCAGGTGTGCATCAATTGATGAATGGATAAAAAAATTGTGGAGTATACACACCATAGAATATTATGCAGCATTAAGAAGAATTGAAGTCATGAAACATATGACAACATGGTTGAACCTGGAGGACATTATGTTGAGTGAAAAAAGCCAGACACATAAGGACAAATACTGTATGATTGTCCTACTATAAACTAAATAAATTATATGAAATATAAATGTTAATTGAAATATGAATACAGATAAAATTGCATATATAAGAAGTTTTTTTTGAAGTTGAACAAATGTAGGATAATACTACAAAATATTAATATCAGACAAAAACAAAACATTATACTAAGTGAAGGAGATGAAACAGAGTTCTACATATTGTATGATTCCATTTATATAAAATGTAAATGTAAATCAATTTATAAAGATGAAATTAGATAAGTGGTTATGTAGGGCTAGGGAAAGAATGCTAAAGTGAATGGAGTCTTTCTTTTTGGAGTAATGAAATTGTTCTAAAATTTTTGAGATGATGAATGTAGAATATTGTGATTATATTAAAAACCACTGATTATAAAAATTGCATAGATCATAAGATATGTGAATATATCTCAATAAACTGCTTAATAAAAAAAGTGTTTAAGAATAGCCAGAAATAGCAGCTATGTACAAGAATTTTCTTTGTCTGTTTTTTGTTTATTATTATTAATGAAATAATGATTGAAGTGATGAACACACAATTCTGTGGTACATCAATGGTACACTTTGTATGAATTGTATATTTTATTAATATGTGTCAAAAATTTGATTTTTAAAAAATTTCTCAATATTGTAAAAGACATTTTTATACATGTGTCCAGGAAGCAAAGTGTACTCCAATTACAATAAATCCAGAGACCTAACCTAAGACATATAATATTCAGAATGCAAAATACTAAAGATAAAGAGAAAATTTGGAAAGCAACAAGGGAGAAGTGAAACATCACATACAAAGGACATACAATAAGACTTAGTGCAGATTTCTCTTCAGAAACCATGGATGTAAGAAGGGAGTGGTATAATATAATTAAGGTATTGAAAGAGAAAAAGTGCCATTCAAGATTTATTTATCAGGCAAAACTGTCCTTCAAATATGGTGGTGAGTTTTAAATATTCACAGATTAACAGAAACTAAGAGTTCATAAACAAGAACCCAGCTATGCAGGAAACACTAAAGGGGGTTCTGCCAGAAAAGAAAAGAGAAGAGAGAGAGTCTTGGAGGAGAGTATAGAAGAGTGTAGAAGTGAAGAATATCAGAAAGGTAACCAAAAGGGTAAAAAGATGGACAAAAATAAGATACCATATTTGAAAGCCAAAGGATAAATGGTTGAAGTAAGTAATGCATTTACAGTAATAACATTGACTGTTAATGGATTAAACTCCTCAATCAAAAGAGCTGACAGAATCGATGACAAACATGAGCCATCCACAAGCTGTCTGCAGGAGACTCAGCTTAGATGCAAGGTAGTAAAAAGACTGACAGTGAAAGGGTATAAAAAGATATTTCATGTAAATAGTAACCAAATAAAAGAAGGGTTAGCTATAATAGTGTCAGACAAAATAGTCTTTAAAAGCAAAAATGTTATAGGAGATGCAGAAGGCCCATTATATATTAATAAAACAGACAATCCACCAGAAAGTTGTAACAGTCATAAATATCTATGCACCAATAAGGGTGCCCCAAATTACATGAGGCAAACTCTGACAAAAATGGAAAAAGAAACAGCTGTCTCTACATTAATACTTGGAGACTTCAGCACACCACTCAATCAATAGATAGGAGAAATAGAAGATCAATAAGGAAACACAGAACTTGAACAATATGATAAATGAGCTGGACCTGACAGACATATACAGAGCATGGCATCCCAAATCAGCAGGCTATGCATTCTCAAGTGCTCATGGATCTTTCTTCAGGATAGATGACATGATGGGCCACAGCACTGTTCTCAATAAATTTAAGAAGATTGAAATTGTACAAAGCATCTTCTATGATCATAATGGAACAAAGCTGAAAATCAATAATGGGTGGAAAAGGGGAAAATTCACAAATATTTGGAGGCTAAACAGCACACTCTTAAATAGTCAGTGGGTCAAAGAAGAAATTGCAAGAGAAATTAGTAGATATCTCAAGACAAATGAAAATGAGCACACAACTTATCAAAACTTATGGGATAGAGTAAAGGCACTGCTGAAAGGAAAATTTATAGTCCCAAATGCCTATTTTAAAAAAGTAAAAATAGCTAAAAGCAAAGACTTAACTGCATATCTGTTGGAACTAGAAAAAGAACAGCAAACTATTCCCAAAACATGCAGAAAGAAAGAAATATCAAATAGTGCAGAAATAAATGAAATTGAGATGAAAAAATCAATGGAGAAAATCAACAAAACAAAAACTGGTTCTTTGAGAAGATGAATAAAATTGAAAAAACCTTAGCAAGACTAACAAAGAAAAAAAAGAGAAGATGCAAATAAAAATCAGGAATGACAGAGGGGACATTACAACTGACCCCACAGAAATAAAAAGGATCATAAGAGGATATTATGAGAAACTGTATGTCAACAAACCAGACAAATTAGATGAAATGGACAAAATCCTACAAATGCACAAAAAACATACATTGACTCTACAAGAAATATAAGAACTCAATAAACTAATCACATGTAAAGAAATGACTCAGTCATCAAAAATCTTCCAAAAAGTCAAAGTCCAGGGCCAGATTGTTTCAGAGGTGAATTCTGCCAAATATTTTGAGAAGAATAAATACCAAATCTGTTTAAACTCTTCCAAAAAATTGAAAAGGAGGGAAAATTACCCAATACATTTTATGATGCCAGCATCTCCCTAATACCAAAGATAGATAAAGATATTACAGGAAAAGACCAATCACTCTAATGAATTTTGGTGCAAAATTTCTCAGCAAAATACTTGCAAATCAAACCCAACAGCATAATAAAAGAATTTTATACCACAATCAATGGGTTTTATTCGTGGTATGCAAGGAGGGTGGTTCAACATAAGAAAATCAATTAATATAATACACCACATTAACAAATCAGAGGAAAAAGCCACATGATCATCATGATTGATGTAGAAAAGGCATTCGAAAAAATCCAGTATCCTTTCTTGATAAAAACACTTCAGAAGATAGGTATAGAAGGAAAGTTCATCAACATAATAAAGGGCTTGTATGAAAATCCCACAGTCCACACTATACTCAATGGAGATAGGTTGAAAGCTTTCCCTCTAAGTTCAGGAACAAGACAAGGATGCCTACTGTCACCAATGTTATTCAACATTGTGCTAGAATTTCTAGTTAGAGCAATTAGGCAAGAAAAAGAAATAAAAGGCATCGAAATGGAAAAGAAGAAGTAAAGCTTTCACTTTTCGCAGATGACATGATCCTATATTTACAAAATCCTGAAATAACTACAACAAAGCTATTACAGCTAATAAATTAGTTCAGCAAAGTGGCAGGATACAAGATCAACTTGCAAAAATCATTAGTGTTTCTATACACTAGTAATGAGCAAGTTGAGGAGGAAATCAAGAAGAAAATTCTATTTACAATAGCAACAAAAAAACTCAAATATCCTGGAATAAATTAAACCAGCAATGGAAAGTATCTTTTTTCAGAAAACTACAAAACACCGCTAAAAGAAATCAAAGAAGACTTAAACAAAGGGAATTACATTTCGTGTTAATGGTTTGGAAGACTAAACATTGTGAAGATGCCAGTTCTACCTAAATTGATTTATAGAGTCAATATAATACCAATCAAAATTCAAACAGCCTACTTTACAGAAATAAAAAAATCAAATATCAAAATTATTTTGAAGGGAAAGGGGGTCCTGAATAGCCAAAAAACATTGCAAAAAGAAGAGCAAAGTCAGAGTACCCACGTGTCCTGAACTTGAAGTGTATTATAAAGCTACAGTGATCAAAAGAGCATGGTATTGTCTTAAAGATAGACACATTGATTAACGGAATCTAATTGAAATTTCAGAAATAAATCCTCATCTCTACAGTCAACTGATTTTTGATAAGCCTAAGAAGCCTAATTTTCTGGGACAGAAAATTCTCTTCAACAAATAGTGCTGGGAGAACTGGATACCCATAACCAAAAAAATGAAAGATGACCCCCATCTCACTCCCTATACAAAAATAAATGAAAAATGCATCAAAGATGTAAATATAAAAGCCAAGACCATAAGTCTCCTAGAAGATAATGTAGGGAACCATTCACAAAACCTTGTAGTATTTAGGGGTCTCTAAAACATTACAATCAAAGCATGAGAAACAAAAGAAATAATAGATAAATGGGACCACCCCAAAATTAAACACTTCTGCACCTCAAATGACTTTATGAAGAGGGGAAAAAGGCAGCCTACTCAATGGGAGAAAATATTTGGAAATCACACATCTGTCAAGGGTCTAATATCCCTGATATATAAAGAGATCCTACAACTCAACAATAAAAAGACAAAATGGCCCAATTAAAAATGGGCAAAAGACCTGAATAAACATTTTTCCAAAGAAGAAATGCAAATGGAAAAAAACCATGAAAAAATGTGCAACATCACTACCTATTAGGGAAATGCAAATTGAAACTATGAGATATCATTTTATACCTACTAAAAAGGCCACTATTTTAAAAAACATAAAACTACAAGTGTTGTGGAGGATGTGGATAGATAGGAGCACTTATTAACTGTTGGTGGGAATGTAGAATGATACAGCCAGTGTGAAAGTCTGTTTTGTGGTTACTAAGGAAGTTAGATAGAGATCTACCATGTGACCCGGCAATACCATTACTAGGTATATACACAGAGGAACTGAGAGCAATGACATGAACAGTCATCTACACACTGATGTTCATAGCAACATTACTCACAATTGCCAAAAGATAGAAACAACCAGGTGTCCATTACTTGATGAATGGATAAAGAAATTGTGGTATATATATACAAATGATGGAATATTATTCAACTGAAAGAAGAAAAGCAATTATGAAGTATAAGACAACATGGATCAACCTGGAGGATATTATGATGAGGGAGCAAGCAGGGAAAAAAAGGACAAATATTGTATGATTTCACTATTATGAACTGAATGTAATGAGCAAACTCCTGGAGTTAATAGCTAGAATAAAAGTCACCAGAAAATAAAATGTGGTTAAAGACTGGCAAGCTGAGGTTTAATCTGTGCAAAATTAGTAAAAAGTAGTTTGTAAATGTTTGGAAGTGAATAGAAATGATGAAAGCACATCATAGAATTTGTAATTAGTAGTTCTAACATATGGGTATGCTAATAGCTTATATTTTGTTTTTGTTTTTGTTTTTGAGTAATGAAAATGCTCTAATATTGATTGCAGTGATGACTGCACAAATCTATTATACCAAGTGCCATTGAGTGTACACTATAGATAAATTACATGGTTTATGAGCAACAACAAAAAATAGGGTGTGTTGATGGAAAAATACACCAAATGTAAGATATGGTCTATAGTTAGTCATAATACTTTGATGATGCTGTTTCATAACTTGTTACAAATATTTCACAACAATGCATGTTATTTGTGGTGGGGTGATGTGTGGGAACCCTCTATAATGTTATGCATGTTTGTATTGTAAGTTTCACAACTTTTACTATACACATTATTGATGTATATTCATACATGAATAATATACTTTAAAAAATGTTTTTAAAATGAAAAAAAAAAACAAACAAAAAAAAAACCAAAGACAAATCAATGTAAAATCTACATACTTGGAGTCATAGGTGAACCTTAACTAATAGTATTTATCCAGGGAAATCATCTAACTTTGCATCAGCATAAAATTGCATGGTGTATTTATTCATTGAACAAATGTTTATATAACAATATAAGCCAGTGTTTTAGGATCTGAAAAGGTAGTGTTGAAATCAATTGCAAAGTAAATGCTGTATAAATTATAAAAGAAAAAATATAACATATTGTGACCTTACTATATTTGTTATAAGCTAATCACTTGATGAAATGATTGAAATGTCTCTTCACCAATTCTGAATATTATAATTTTTTGAAATGTGATAAAAATTGCATGCAGTATAATGCACCCAATTTCAATATAAAGTGTAATGAGTTTGGTCAAATGGGTATATCTATCTATTTATCTATCTATCTATCTGTCTATCTGGCATTTATATATAAATTATAATTGCAAGAGAGGGAGAGATATGATAATTTATGACTGATCATGAATAAATATATCAAATAATCACAAAATGGGATCAGGTATAAAGTGAAATTCAGTAAACAATAGTCTAGTTTTATCTCTATATAATTACTCTAATGAATAGGAGGTTATCTGCAGAATATTCTTTTTCATTGCTTCTTTTATTAATCTGGGAAGAACCTTCACTGAACGGTTCAAACACATATATTTCACTTGAATCAATAAGTATGAGGATGATTTTCCCAAGGGTAAACAAAGGGAAAAAGTCCCCAGAGATAGCAAACACTAAGGAATGTACACCACACTTAAATGGAAGCATTTTTAATTAGTTGGCTTTGGGAGATTTATTGAGATGGTTAAGAAAAATAACAAAATAATCAAAGGAATTTATTTTAGCTTGTAGAGTATAGAGCTGGCAGACACATTCCCATTCTTATAACAAGATCTAAAGCTGGATGAACTGCAAATTAATGACTCTGTTGTAAAAGCATTAAAAAATTAAGGTTGCAGTACAATCAATTAACTTCAATAGCTAGAGGGCGACAGGTTCCCAGAGGGAGAAACAGGAGACAAATGCTGTTTATCTGTGACAGAAACCAGCCTTAGCATCTTATAAGCCTGTAAAAGGATCCAGTGTAAAGATAGAGAATTTTAATGAATTGCTAAATGCTGAATGTGAACTAGCAGGGGAGTGTGAAACCTCTAGGGGTTACAGAGAGAGGGATATTTGGACTCTCTTCCACATCTTTCCTGCAGGAAGCTCACCAGGTTCTCACAAAGACAATCAGGGAGAATCCTGAGCAAGCATCCTTCCTGGAGCTGGCTGGGGAATAAACAGCAGCCCCTTTGACACTCTGCTCAGACCCTTTCCCCTAAGACCTCTATGGAGTAACAAAGCCTTCAGGAAGGAGCACAACAATGTAGTAGAGGGCAGCTGCTGTGGGAATGGAAGGGCAATCCCCTATGAAGTTATGTCCCAACCCATCTCCCATATCTCTATTTTGGGTCAAAGCCTCAGACTTAAAGGAGAAGAACCACTGAATTGTAGACTAGGGGCTTTCGTGGAAATACATATGGTTGGGGGAGATGAACAGGGGGGAGAAAATGTACCTCTGGGAAGGGCAGGAAAACTTGTGAAGACCACAAGTCAGAGACCCAAGTTCATATTACCTGCCTAAGACCAGCTTAATTAGAAGATCAGAACACGGCTCCTTCTCCAGCCTCCTGCTCCCCATACCATGCTCACAAGTGTGGAATAAACACAGCAAAGCTGCAAAAGACAGATTTTCTCTGGAACAGTGCAAAGATGAGGGGCAAAGACAAGCAGGAAGACCCAAACCAAGAAGGTTTAGATATTCAGCAAAAAATCTTCTGGCTAATTAGGCCACAAAATAAACAAGTATCACTGAAGAAATCGGAAATCTTTGATAACTGACGATAACCATAGAAAAAACAAACTACAAACATCATCCAAACCTTGCTAGATTAATGCAAACGTCCACACTGAACATCCACCAGAAGGAAAGGCATGTTCAAGTTTATGTCTAGTTAAAAAGTATTACCCTACTCTTAAGTGTCTTAAACAGTATAAAATTCTTTTAACAAAAAGTAATGAGACATACTAAAAGGAAAGATATACCATCCAAGATAAAGAAATCAAACTTCAGAACTGGAATCTGGTGTGAGAGTGATATTGAAACTATCCAACAAGGAAATTAAAATGGAAATAATGATGATTAATATGTAAAAGGCTAGTGGTAGAAGTAGATAGGTATAGCAGTTTGGCAGTTTGATGTAATTATGAATTCCAAAAATAGATATTGGATCATGCTTGTAAACTGGCCTGCTAATCTGGGCATGATTAAGTTATGATTAGGGCGTAAACTGGGCCACATCAGTAGGGCATTGAGCCCCACCCCTTGGTGGGGTGGGAATCAAATATAAAAGGCATGGCAGTTAACAGATTTGGAACAGTTTTGATGTTGGAGTCTTGAGCTGGAGCTCCGGGAAGTAAGAGAGGTTGTTCGTGAGGAAGGAGGCCCCCGGATAGAGAAAAGCCATTTGACTGATAGTCTACAGCTAGCCTTGTGGAGAGAAGCAAAGCCTAGAGGGCCTCATAGTCTACAGCTGACCTTGTGAAGGAAACAGAGGAGCTAACCCTGGAAAGAAACACAACCCTGGGAAGAGAGGAACCCATGAAGCCTGAACCCTGGCAAACATCGGCAGCTGTCTTGCTCCAACACATGGCAAGACACTGAGATAAGATCTGTTAGGAACCTGGTGGAGATGCATTCTGTGCTTCTAGGAATGTATTTAGTATATGTCAGATAATGATTAACAAGGTCTGTTACGTGCAATAATGTAAGGAGAACTGAACCATTAATCCTAAAGACTTGCTGACTTTAGTAACTTGTAATCCATCACGTATCTATTACCCTTACACATGTGCACACATATTTTTCTTTGTTCTAAAGCTAAATAAAAGCCACGATGTTTTATTCAGCGGCACTCTCCTTCCTTTGGATGGAGGGTCCCCTGACCCAGGTTATTTCTTTCTCATCTTTTCTCACCCGCGGCACTATTTTCACGGACCTTGTTCCAGAACATCAACAGGGACAATATAAATGCAGAAGCTAGAAGTAAAAAGTGTAGTACTACCAAACCAAGCACCAGTAATTTTAAAACAATATTATTTTTAAATGAAATATCCAGGAAATTCAAAACTCCAAGGATTGCCAGGGTAATAGGTGTCAATCTAAACTATAACAGAAAGCCAGGAGTTATGGTCACCCATAATCTGTGAATGAAAAGAATAATTTTCAATTGGAGAGGCAGCAAAGAGAATGTGGACAACTAATGTGAGGAAGAAAAGTCTAGGAAAATAAGCCTCAAGAAAAAAAGGTCAAACTTTTCTCTGGATCTTAAGCTTAGTATTTATATAAATAATTCACTTAAGGGGAGAGGATTCATAAAACTTTTAAGATTGTCTTGGTAATTCTCAAATCAATGCTTGGTTTAAAACAACAGCAAAGTCCTCCTGGTTCTTGAACACTCTCTTTTTCATTTTAATAATGCAAACCACTATAGAATCAAATGAAATGGATAAGGCATGGTTGTACTATGGCTGTTCTTAAAAACTAAGTTCTTAAAATGCTTCTTAGGTTATACTAGTTATGAAAAATGTGACCAAATGTTGCTCAGTTGTCTTTCAAAATTATTGTACAGATTGGGAAAAATGTGAGGACTAATGATCAAGTGCTATGCTTGAACTAGTAATATTTCATAAATTATTCATAATCTCTCAGTCTAAGAGACACTTGATCAAATTTTCCTTTTTTTACCTTAAACTTCTAACACCTAATAGTGATTAGGATTGAGGTGCTCAGAAAGGAAATGTGCACCACTTGATACAGAAGTGTTTCACTATATTAAAAAGTATCCAGTGCACTGGATGTAATAGAATGCTTATTTAGCATTGGGGTTACAATTCAGAATATGGGAATTCAATTGCAGAGAAAACACTCCATAGTTATGGTTAATTGAGTGAAAATTGAATGCATTAATAACAAATGAGTCAGTACAAATTTCTGATCTAATGTGATTACTACAATTTCAGTAATTTAATTCACTTATCGTCAAATACTTGTTTAACTACTAACTGCTGGGTAATAACTCTCACAGAGAGTATGAAATCTCACCTGTGGTTATTGTAAGCTGATAACCTAGCTTAAAGAGACAAAATATACAGGTGTGGTGAAACTTACAAATTTAGTTGTCAATCAGAATACAAAATGTGTAAGTAATATTCACTGAAGGAGCTAGGAGGTAATGAAAACGTTTGAGTTAGAGTGCTTTATCTAATCTGTAAACCATATAGTTTTAGGGAAAAAATATAGCAAGAAAAGAGATGGAGTTAATCTATTACAATTTTCACAGAAATGGCTTTTATAGGATCCACAAGAGATTGTCATTCATTTCCTTCTTAAACATTAACAGCCTACAAGAAATGAATGTCATTGCTTAACAATTCATCCCACCACAGTTTTATGAGTTCTAATTGTTACTTTTCACAGGGAGTTCTAATAGCTTACTATTTGTCCATACATTATGGAGACAGACTCCCCATGATCATACCACAAGGCCACTCACAAATTGTTTGACCTTGAATACATTATTTACATGCTCTGTGTCTGAGTTTTCCATTTATTAAAAGAAGGGTTTGATAATAAATTTTACGTAACAAAAAGAGGTTAGAGGATTTTTATTAGTAAAATTGCTCTGATTGTTAAGTAATGAATTAATAAGTCAAAATGGTCATTGGAATTATTTTCGTCTTCATTATACAGATGAAATGTAACTCAATTTTCATAAGATAAAATTCAAGAACTTAAAGGAAGTTTGTTCCTAGCCTTTCGCTCAACAAGAACCTATAATTTTCAGGCTAACAATACTCTTTCTTGAAGAACACTTATATTTATATACCTTATAGACACATTGCTATAGACATGTTATCATTATGCCTTATCCTATTTTTTGTAATTATTTTCAAAGTGAAGATCATCAGTGTGGAGCTCAAGTATACATTTGCATGGACAGGAAGTTTTTCCTTATTACCTATATTTCTATCACTGCATTGAATGATAGCAATTGTCAGTATGTTGGCTAAATATTATAGCTACCTCATATTTAGTTTGTAGACAATAAAATGATATGGGATTTGAATGGCATGCACACTATAATTAAACAGTAATCAGCAGTGAGTTATTGAATAAAGGTTAGAGAACTTTTGAGCAAATTTATAAAGTACAAAGTAAGTTTTAAAACTTACTTGTAAATGTGGTGTTTTATTTGGAATATCTTTGAGGCAATAGAATATCCAGTCTAAAAGGTGGGTTCAGAAAGCTGAGTTACAGGAAATAGTGAGAAGAAATGGACAGATTCTAGATTTAAGAGAATGTGAAAAGCACAGCAGAGGATTATAATGACAAATTCAGGGGTTACCACGTTTTTAAAAGGAACGATGTATTTCATAGGAAAAAAAGTGTCATTCTTGAAATATTCATTAGAAAGATGGTTCTAAATAGGGGGAAACTAAAAGCAAAAGGATAATTTGAATTACAACTATAACTTTAATAATATCATGGGAAGAAGAAATTTATTGTAATGGTTAATACCAAATGAAAGATATTACTTTAGGATTTTTGTTGCAGAATTTTACCTCTTCAATCTTGCTTAATAACTGGAATCATGGCTTTTAAAATCTGATGTTCCAAATTTGTTTTGCAAACCATGAAATCATAGACAAGTTAATTTTAGTGTCTTAATTTATCCATATATAAAATAAATATATAAATATTTACTTTTTTGGTTGTGAATTTCATATGTGTTGGGGAAAGTAATTAGTGAATTCTATAACTATCTTTAATTTTGTTTCATAGATCTAGGAACTTTTTGTAACTCTAAAAGAATGGCACAAAACAGTCCACCCCAGAAGAGCAACTAACTGCAACACAATTGCACGTCATGGAGATTTTTTTCAGGTGTGCACTTCAGTTTCCAACTGAAAAATAAAAAAGTCATGGATACAGCAGAATTTGATCATCAGTTGTGGTCTCAATTATCATTTGCATGTAAGATCTATAATTGCTGCTCCTATACACATGAGGAGCTGATAAGTTTAAAATTAATTTCACAGAATCCTAGGATTATTACCATCGTTCCTAGCATACAGTGTATTTTCTCTTTATCTATGAAAGAAAGATATACCCTACATACATAAATATGTATCTTTCTTCCTTCATGACATTACTTAATTGCCAAATAACTGATTAGTGATATTTTAATAGCAGACCACTGAACACAGCTATTTCATAGCACAGTAGCCCAAGACATTTGAAAAGAGACAGTAACCCAGAAAATTCAGTAGGTGTAAAAACCCTGGTTTGTCAAAGAAATGTGCAATGAATTGCATCAAGGAGTTTCATAGCCTCTCTCTCTCTCATTACCCAATTTAATGAAACAAAGAAAAAAAAGGGGGGGGGTGGAGAGAATTATAAGATGCAAAACTGTCATTAGTGAATTCTAAATATTAAGTATATTGACTTAATTCAGTAAGAATTTTTGAATATCCTTTTTTATTTGGACACAGTCTCATTGTCCAAGATAAGACAAGTAGACCCAACTATATATGAATACTGAAAAATCTCTAAGATAATTGTTATTGAAAAAAAATGTAAATTTATTGTGTAGAGGTCAGTAAGTTACATCTTATAGCAGAATGCGGCAATAATTAAGCACATGTAATCTGGAATTAGACTATATTTGAATAAAGCCTTCATCTTACTGTTTGCATGTGTTTTTTGTTTGTTTGTGTGTTTTTGAAATCATTTCTTAATTCACTCTCAAGTTTAGTTGTCTCATCTATAAAATGGACAGGCTAAAATTTCCTCATGGGAAATTTATGAAGATTAAATGTGATTCTCTATTGTGTAATGCTAAATTTAGTACAATCAATTCACATTTACTAAGAATATACCAAAAAATTCTATTTATTGGGTTTAAGCAAAAGTATAAGGACAAATACTGGATACTTAAATTTATTTTTCTAAATTAGGAAAGCATGACAAAAACAAAGACATTTAAGTTTTGTTACAAAATATTTCATTTATAGATTAATTAGAGACTGGAAACTATGAGAAGAAACAGGTTGCCTCAAGCAAAGGAATTCTAGATCTAGAAGATCCAATTGAAAAGAGTAGAATTCAGGGTTATATTATGCAAAAATGTGATAATATTAATCACTCCTGGTGAAAGGGAAAAAGAGGAAAAACTAAGATGATTTGGACTTCATAGATCAATGTGTTTGTACAAATTCTTTTTTCATTTTTTTTGCAATAGGACTTATTTAAAGGAAAGAAAACAACATTCTTACCTTGTCCCTGAAGGCTTGTTTAACTTGTTTGTTTGTCAGAGTATAAATGAAAAGGTTTAATAGGGAGGCAAATGAAGTAATGAACATGGCCACATCCTTATTTAAATCTATTCTTTCTTGTGCATTAGGCTTAATGTACATGAAGATACAGCTTCCGTAAGAAAGGAGAAGGATAATCATGTGAGAAGAACAGGTGGAAAATGCCTTTTTTCCTTTTCTGTACAGGCAGAATCTTTAAAATCGTCCTTATGATAAGTGTATAGGAGGTAATCACTAGGATCAGGGTAGCAAGAAGTATCACCAAAACTAAAGTAAAAAATAAGATTTCTATATCCCTGGTATCTGTGCAAGAGAGCTGAAGGACAGGGTCATAGTCACATACAAAATGATCAATAATATTGTCACCACTGAATTTAAGCTGGAGACCCATCATGATAAGACCTGGGAAGACGTTTAGAAATACAGTCAACAAAGAACTAAAGACCAGCCTGGAGCAGACTCTGCTCCTCATGATGGTTGTGTAGTGCAGGGATTTGCACACACAAATCCCTGCATTACACAGGAATTTGCACCACATAGTGGTCATAGGACATGGCCGTTGATAATAACTGCTGCTCCAAAGAAAATGAACAGAAATAATTGGACTCCACAAGTACCATAGGTAATTATTTTGTCCTTTGTTGTTAGGCTGATCAGGAATTTAGGAATACAAGTTGATGTCATTGAACTTTCTAAAAGGTAAAAGTTCCTCAGAAAAAAATAAAAATAAAAAACACAAAATATTTTTAGGTGGAAATCAAGAATAGTGAAGGTGATGATAGAAAGGTTGCCCAAGATAGTAAAAATATGGGTTATAAATAGAAATTGAAATAGCACAATTTGCCAGTTTGTAAGATCCCATAATGAGGAAATCAGGTACAATTCTGGTTGTATGTTTATAACTGATCTAAAGTAAACATAAGGTAGCACTTGCAGACACAAGAAAAGGGAATTTTTGGTTATGTTTATTTTGAATCCACACCATTCTATTTTTAAATGAAATTTTACTAAAATATATCATTCATATATGAACATACATAAACAATAAGTGTATCATAAAAGTTACAAACTTACAAAGCAAAGATGCATGTCATCATACATGGCTCCAGTACATCAGCCCACCACCAACACTTTGAATTGCTGTGAAACATTTGTTACAAACTATAAAAGAGCATCTTCAGAATAAGACTGCTAACTATAGCCCATATCTTACGTTTGGTGTATTTTTCTCTCCACCCACCTGATTATTAACACCCTGTATTAATATTATATATTTGTTATAGTTCATGAAAGAACATTATCACATTTTTTCTGTTAACCACAGTCCATCTTCCATCACATGATTCCCTGGGTTATACAGTCCCCTGCTTTGTACAATCCATTCAATGTGTACACTCAGTGACTCTCATTTCTATCACAAATTTGAGCTGTCAACATCTCAGTCAATTTTAGAATATTTTCATTACTCCAGAAGGAAAAATTCCATACCCCCTTGTATACCCTTATTATTGTCCCTTAGAATTGGTATAATATCTTCTTTGCCATTGGTGCAAAAATATCACCATATTCTTAACATTTTGTAAAAGAAGAATATTCTTATACTCATACTATTAATCACTATTAACCACAATCTTCATCCACCACTGAAATCATTGTTATACATTCCCTAGAATATTCTCCAGCTTCCTTTCAATTGGCATTTACAAACCTAGACTACCCCCTTTCAGCCACAATCATATGTATAAATAAGCAGTGTTAGCTATACTCACTATCATGTGTTATCATCAATTCTACTCATTTCTACACTTTTACAATAAAACTTATTAAAAATTCTACATATATTAAGAATCAGCTCCCATTCTCAACCTACATTCTACCTCCAGGTAACCTATACTTTAGAGTTTACCTATGCGAGTTTACTCATTTTATTTAGTTCATATTCATGAGACCATATAATATTTGCCTTTTGTTTCTGGTTTATTTAATTCAACATTCCCACCAAGAGTGAAGAGTGTTCATATTTCTCCACAAAGCATACAAAGAAACTGGAAAGGATGGTCCATTCAAAGGAACAATATAAACATACAAAAACCACCCCTGAGGAGGCCCATGCATTGGAATTACTAATCAAAGGTGTTAAATCAACTCAACCAAATAAACTCAAGGATCTAAAGAAATACATGGGCAAAGAACTAAAGGATATGAAGAAAATGATATATGAACAAAAAGAAATTTGAGAAAGAGGTATAAATTTTCAGAGGAAACAGATATTATGTAGTTTAAATGTGTAATAACGGAAATTTAAAAAGGCATTATCAAAGTTCAGTAGCAGATCTGAACAGTCAGAAAAAGATTTGGTGAACTTGAAGATAGGCCAATTGAAATTATTCCCTCTCAGAAGCTGAAAGAAACAAAAATTTAATTGAATAAAACTTATGAGCATGTAGGTTACCATGAAGGACACCAACATATACATTGTGGGAGCCCCAGAAGGAAAAGAAAAACCAAAGAGGCAGGAAGAATATTTGAAGAAATAATGGCCAAAATCTTTCCAAATTTGATGGAAAGACAATCTGCAGAATGGAAGAAAGTAGTTGCAAATCATTTATCTGATAAGAGTTTAATTTTCAAAAAATATAAAAAACACCCAAAAGTCAACAACAAAAAATCAAATAACCCAATTAAAAGGCATGCAACAGAATTGAATAGATATTTCTTCAAGGAAGATTTACAAATGGCCAATAAACACATGAAAACATGCTCAAAATCATTAATCATTAGATAAATGCAAATCAAAACCACAATGGGATACCACTTCATACCTACTAGGATTGATATTATTTTAAAATAATGAAGGTAAATAATAAGTGTGGGCAAGAATGTGAAACCCTTGTAAATTGTTGGGGAGAATGTAAAATGATTCAACCTCTATGGAAAACTGCTTGGTGATTCATCAAAAATTTAAACAAAGAACTTCAATATGATCGGTAATCCCACTCCTAAGTATATGGCCCCAAATAATTAAAAGCAGGGACTCAACTAGATGCTTGTTCACCAATATTCATAGCAGCATTATACAATATAGTCCAAAGTTGGAACAACAAAAGTGTCCATCAACGGATGAAAGGATAAACAAAATGGCATATACATAAAATGGAATATCATTCAGCTGTCAAAAAGAATGATATACTGATACTTGCCACAACAAGGATGAATCTTGAAATCATTATCTTGAGTAAAGTAAGCCAGGCACAAAAAGATATTGTGGAAGGGAGCAGATGTGGCTCAAGCAGTTGAGCACCCACCTCCCACATGGGAGATCCTAGGTTCAGTTCCCCGTGCTTCCTGAAAAAGACAAATAAACAATGAGCAGACATTGAGCAAAAATAATGAGCAGAAACAATGAGCTCACAACAAGCAAAACCAATAAGCAGATGAGCAAAAACAATTAGCAAGACAAGAAGCAAACAATAAGCAGATAATGGGCAAAACAAACAAGCAGGGAGTAGATGTGGCTCAAGCAGTTGGGTGCCAGGTCCTAGGTTAGGTTCCTGGTGCCTCCTAAAAAAAAACAAACAACAAGCACAAACAACAAGCAAAAAAATAAAACAATAGCAACAAGCAAACAGACAAGGGAGACTTCTCAAGGGGAAAAAAGACATTGTATATTTCAAATATATGGAATATTAACAATAAGCAAATTCATAGAGATAGAAAATAGATTATAGATTACCAGGGGCAGTGGGAGGGTAAAATGGGGAATTATTGCTTAGTGGATAAAGATTTTCTATTTTCGGTAATGACAAATTTTGATAATGGATGGTGAAGATGTTAGCACAACATTGTGAATGTAATAAATGTCACTGAATTTTGTAAAATGGTTAAAATGGGGAAATGAATATTATGTATATGCTATCAAAATAATTTTTTTTAAAAATTTTATACAGAGTTACCATATGACCTAGCTATTCCACTCCTATGTGTATACCCAAAAGCAATGAAAACATTTCTGCAAGCAAACACATATACACAAATATTCAAAGCAGCATTATTCACAATTGATGAATGAATAAATAAAAATTGAAATATCTATACAATATCTCTACAGTGGAATATTATTTGGCAATTAAAATAATTGCAGTTCTGATACAAGCTACAAAATGAATGAACTTAGAAAACATTGTAAGTGATAGAAGCTAGCCTCAAAAGACTGCATATTATTTGATTCTATGTATATGAAATGCCTAGAATAAACAAATCAATAGAGTCAGAACATAGATTAGTAACCACCTAGGGCTAGAGGAAGGATGGGTATGGAGAGTAAATACAAATGGATATGGAGTTTCTTTTTGGAGTGATTAAAATGCTCTTTAATTGACAGTGTTGATGCTTCTGCATCTCTGTGAGTATCCAAAATTCCACTGAATGCACACTTTAATTGAAAGGTATGTGCATTACATCCTCAATTTAGCTGATAGAAAACACTGCAGAGATCCTAGAAAAAGCAATCTTTAAAGGCAAGCCAATATATACTTGATTGTCACGTTTTTCTAATATTTGAACCTTGGAACAGCAACTCTGTTCTCTCTAATTAATTCAATAATCTTTTTTTTTTAATATAAACTTTTAAAAATTTTTAAAAGATACTTAGAATACATAAAAATTACATAAAAATTATAGCAGATTCCCATATGCCATGCTCCCTACCCCTCCCACAATTTCCCCCATTAACAACATCCTTCATTAGTGTGGTACATTTGTTACAATTGATGAACACATTTGGAGCATTTCCACTAAGCATGGATTATAGTTTACATTGTAGTTTATACTCCTTTCCACACAATTTTATAAGTTACAACAAGATATATAACGGACTCTATCTGTCATTGCAATGTCATTCAGGACAATTCCCAAGTCTCGAAAATGCCCCCATATTGCACCTATTTTTCCTTCTCCCTCCCCTCAGAACCTCCAGTGGCCACTGCCTCCACATCAATGATAAAAGTTCTTCCATTGCTAGAATCACAATAAGTCTATAGGAGAATAACAGAACCTACAGTTAGTACTAAAGTTGATAGTTGTATGTCCAAGAGACTTAAATCTTTAGGCTGTCCATGAGCCAGCTGGGTCCTGAATCTCAACAGAGTTGCAACACCTACTCTCCAGTTCATGGAACTCACCCAAAATAACTAACAAGGAGATGATGATGGACAATGACCATCCCAAGTGTATTAGTCAGGGTTCTCTCGGGAAACAGAATCAACAG